>MU752428.1:159793-215195 GCA_026770625.1 Nicotiana glauca | reverse complement strand
TGTGTTTCATTATCATTGATAGGATATGAAGTGTTGGAATGGGGCTTTAGCTAATAAGAGGTTTCTATCGACATATGGTTGTTGTGGACAGCTGCTATGAATAGAAGCTATCGTTTCAGGTGCTGGATAATGTGGTACATTGTATGATTTCACCTGAGGTTGCAGGTATGGTTTATTACAGCTGGTTCGAGTTTATTCTGAATATTGATGTGAGGTTCTGATTTTGAGTATGATTTCGGAAGTGCAATCTGGTTCTACGGTTTATGGCCCAGATGGACTGTGAAATTTCAGCGGAGTTGTATTATCGGACCTATGTAAGATAGGGCGACGAGGGATCACCCCGGGTATATGCTTGGTAAGGTCATTCAGTTATTGGTTGGCTTCTAGTACAACTCTGGGCACGCTCGAGGACGAGCATTTGTTTAAGTTGGGGAGGATATGACGACCCGGTCCGTTGTCACATTATTTACCGCCCCATTTCCCCATTATTATGTTGTTCTATATTTCAATATCAGTATTTGAGTTGATCGGATAGAATTGAATTGGTTTTAGTTGGAAATGAGGCACATAGTCTCTTAGAAGGAAGCTTGTTTTTGGAAAAGTCAATCGGAAGTTGACTATATAGTTAGAAGGCTCGGATGTGAATTCCGGTGATTTGGTTAGCTTCGGGGGATGATTTGTGACTTAGGAGTGAAATCGGGATTGAATTTGGAGTTCCGGTGTAGAATTAGGCTTGAATTGGCGAAGTTGGAATTTTGGCGAATTCCGGTTGATAGGTGAGATTTTTATTCGAGGTTCGAAATGGAATTCTGAGAGTTGCAGTAGCTTCGTTAGGTGATTTTGGATATGTCTGCAAATGTTCAGGTCATTCAGACATCGTTCGGTCAGGTTTTTGATCGAATATGCAATTCGGAAGTTTTTAAGAAATTTAGGCTTTGATTTGATCATAATTGAGGATTTTGATGTTAACGTTAACGTTTGGATGATTCGAGAAAGTTTGAATGAAGTATTAGATCATGTATGTTCTTTTGGTTGAGGTCCCGCGGGCCTCGGTGTGATTTTGAGTGGTTAAATGGTGAAGTTGGATGTTTGTTGCAGGTCTGGTGTATCTGGCTTCTGGTATTTCCGCATCTGCGGAAAAGGAGCCGCATAAGCGGTTCCGCAGATGCGGATATGGTGTCGCAGAAGCGGTCCTCGATGGACCTGGTCAATTCCGCAAAAGCGGAAGTTTGAACGTGTAAGCCGTTCCGCAAAAGCGGAAAAAGCACCGCAGAAGCGGTAGCAGGAAACCGCAGAAGCGGATGTCTGATCGCATAAGCGATGCCTGGGGAATTTAGTGAGAACTGCATAAGCGGTCAATAGGCCGCAAAGCGGTCCCGAATAAGCGGTCAATAGGCCGCAGAAGCGGTCCCGCATAAGCGGTAGCGGGACCGCATAAGCAAAAATCGTTGAAGGATTTTAATGAATCAGTGTTCGCGAATTTCAGAAATAAGAAAACATTTTATACTTCAGGAAGAGGCGATTTTGGGCAATTTGGAGAGGATTCGAAGGGAATTCCATCAGGTATGAATTTATAGCCTCGAATTATGTTGTTATGGTGTAAAAACAAGGATTAAACACTAAAAATCCAAGAATTTAAGGGATAAAAATGGAAGTTAGGGCTTGAACCTAAGAGAGTTTAAATTGACGATTTGAGGGGCCAAATGGACTGCGATTCTTGTGTATTTGGTATGTACAGACTCGTGGTGAGACGAGGATTCCGGAAATATGAATTTCGTAATTTTTTGAGATGTGGGCCCGGGGCTCGGGTTTTGCCAATTTCGTATTTTTGAGTATTTTTCGAGTTCTTTCGATTGGGTTATGTCCCATTAGCATATTATAATGTATTCCTTATTGTTTTGACCAGATTCGATGCGCGAGGAGGCGGATTCGAGAGGAAAAGGCTTAGCGGACTTGTCTCGTGATCGGTTTGAGGTGAGTAATAGATGTAGCTGATGACTGAGGGTTTGAAACCCCGGTATATCACACTGTGACGCTATATTGAGGCGAGACACGTACTCCACGGTGAGTGCGGGGTCGATTGTGATTGGGGACTATGGCTTATTCCTACCGAATGATGTTCGTACTGTGTTATTGGCTAGAAATTAGTTGACAAACCTCCTACTTGGATAGTTATGATTATATTTGGGCTGTATGCCGATTATTTGGATCCCGTAGGGATTATTATCACTGTTTTCATGATGTTTGGCATGTTTTCATGATATCGGTCCTGAGTTAAACACTCTCTTGAAATGGCTAGTAAATTCTAAGGCTTTAACCACTAAATTATTAATTTCTGATAATTGGAACTGAAAATGGTAAGTTTGACTGTGCCCGTATGGCTTGCATGCATATAATTGGACTGATTGTGGATCGGGATGTATGTCGCAGCGAATGTTACGATGATATTGCGCTTGGGCTGTAGGAGCCCCTTCGGAGTCTGAACCCCCACAGTGAGCGTGGGTACCCAAATGGATCGGGCTGTATGCCGCAGCGGTCATGTGCATTGCATTGTATTCATACATCTATACCTGCCTATGTTATCTGTAATTAATTGTTGTCATTACACTATTAAATGTGTAGGAGTATTGATATTAGCTTTACATTGTTATATTTCGGGATTTCTTACTGTCAGTCATTATATATGTCTATTACCACTGAGTTGGAAGTACTCACTTTACTCCCTGCACCATGTGTGTAGATCCAGGTACCTCGGAAGTTTAGCTGAGCTTTTGCTAATTTTAGAGTTTATCCGGAGTTGTCGAGGTAGCTGCCTGACGTCCGCACGACCCGACTCCTCCCCTATTCCTTTATTATTTCCGCATTTTAGAACATCTGTATTACTGAGATGTATTATTTGATATCTTAGAGGCTCTAGACTCATGACCCCCAGGTCTTTGGGAATGTATTCAGTTTTATCCTGATATTCGGCTTATATCTGCCTATAAATAAAAATTATTAGCCTTAGTGCTGATAATGGTATTCAAATGACTCGTTTTGAGCTTCATGCTCGGGTTGAGAGTGTAATTGATCGGGCTTGCCTAGCAATTGTATTGGGCGCCATCACGACCGGGATTTGGGTCGTGACATGAATCGATATCCATGATTGGTGCCATTGAGGATACAACTTTGTTGTTTTGAAAAATATATTGACTGCACTGTGGTATAGAAAGATCATATGTCCCATTAGCTATTTTATCCATGATAGCATCAACATCTGTACGGGCAATGAGAGCTGGTTCAACAACATTACAGTCTGCTCTTACTTCGTAAAAAGTACCATTCACTAAAATTCCACTAGCTACTACAACTTCATCTGTAACTTCTTTAGTTTGTGCTCCATGAACTTAATCAATATCCATGGTTGATGGTTTTGAAATAACTTGTGCTCGACCTTTATGATCAGCTTCTTTATTTGGTCCTTCACGGATTGACTCAATATCCATGAATGCTGGAATTGAAATAGAAGGTCATGTCTCCTCAAACTCTTTATTGCACTGTTCATCCTATTTTTTAAAATTAACATCTTCCTCTTGTTCATCCGATTTGTCACCCGACAAATGAGCAAAATCTCAATTAGAATAATTCTCTCCACCAGCATCACCACCTAATGAATTTTATAAACATCTCTATCAGAATATTTCTCTCCATCAATATCATCTCCTGGTTCATTACTTTCACTATTTCCATGTTCACTACTTTTGTCATATTTTTTCTTTAAAAATCTGGAACAAACTCTTAATTGATTTTTTTCATCTTCATTATTCAACAAGCCATGATGATATTTCTATTTTCTTCCTTCATTAAAATTTTGAATGAATTCTAAAACTATATCAAGTTTCTTGTTAATAACCTATAACAATGAATAAATAATATTAACATACAATTTATGATTGTACCAAAAAAATCAACACTAAAAAAGCACCAAACTAGTTAATTACCTTAACAGACTCATCAACATGTGTCTTCATCTTTTTTCGAAGAGCTTTATTATTTTTCTTCATCTTTATCTTAAAATTAATCTGATTTGCACGTATAATATCTTCAACCTTGGCTGATACCCTCTAAAAAGAAAAGAAAAATGAAAGTTTTAGTTTCTCTGCTATGAAATTCAAAATCATAATACAAGAACATTATTATTGAGCGTAAAAACAATTCAAGAATGCTAGCACATAATTTTTTATTGTAAGTTATTAGAACTAAAAAACATGGTGAAATGAAATATCTTATACTTATCCAGTATCATATACTGATAGAGTATATTATGGGTATCTAGTATATTACACTAATCTATACTATATAGATTGAGTACATTATAGTCATACATTAAATAATACTATTGAAGTGTATTGTATGAATATATTAAACTCATAAAGTATAGTAAAATAATTGGGTGTTATAATCATCCAGTATAAATATTATACTAATCTAGTATAATATACTCATACAGTATATCTCTAGTAGAGTATAAAACCAATCTAGCAAATTACAACAACCAAAATTTAAAATGCAAATTATCAGAACTAAAACTATAGTATACTATAGTAGAAATTAATTAAAAGCAAGACTAATTAAAATTAGACAAACAATAATGTACATTCACAATGTCACTAACATTAGCTTTTGATGAATCTTGGAGAGGATATGATGGATTCACCTTGAAAATCTTAAACTTCTATTAAATAAAAAAAAGATAAAAAATTGGATTAAAACAAAATATATAAGCACAAAAATATGATAAAAAGTCAAATACTATTAACTTACACTTGCATTTGTAAAAAAATCATTGTATAGTGTGTCATATTTTAAACATCCAATGCTTGAGTAAGACAACATCCTAACTGGCCTTCGATCCTCATACTTTGAAAATTGATGTAAATGATTAAACATTATCCACACATTGAACAAAAAAGGAAATCCAAGTGTCGTATAAGATGAGATCCTACTATTGGTTTCTATTTCATTGACTCGGTTGGTATAAGAAAACACAAATTATCCATAAACTCATCAAAATAGAAGCTTCCCTATGGTGACTCGTCCGGTCGTCTCATGAGTTACCGCTCCGTTTTCTCCATTTCTGCTTCTTAATTATCGGTTTATATGTGATCGGGTTGGTTGGTTCGGGTTCGGAAAGGTTTTCGAGAAGGTTTGAGACACTTAGTCTCTTTTAAGAAAGTTTAAGTTGGAAAATTCAGTCGGATGTTGACTTATGTGACAACCCAATGAGGTCATAACTATTTTTTATCCATTTCGAGCTTCTGACGCCTTGAAAACCTCATTTATATTTTCCTCATTTTGCGTGCATTGTCCGTACGCGTAGCTGGGAGCTCAAATTTGAAATTCTATGAAAATTTGCTAATTTTTTATATTAAAATAAACAAATTTGACTTCGGTCAATATTTTGGGTAAACGGACACGCAACCATGATTTGACGGTCCCGAAAGATTCGTAGAAAAATATGGGACTTGGTCGTATGCCCGGAATCGAATTTGGAGGTCGCAAGCCCGAGAAATAAATTTTTGAGTAAAATTATTTTCTGAAAATATTTAACGAAAATGAAAATGAAATTTCATTAAAAATTATGGTATCGGGCCCGTATTTTGGTTCCGGCATCGGGTACAGGTCATATATATGGTTTAAGCACTTCCTGTAATGTTCGATTGAAAACGGACATCGTTTGACGTGTTTCGGACATAAAACGGAAGATTTGAAGCTTTATGAAATTTGGAAGAAATCATGGATTTTAAGGCTTAATTCATTGTTTATGATGTTATTTTGGCTATTTGATCGCACGGTTAAGTTCGTAGGATGTTTTTGAGTCAGTGTGCATGTTTGGTTTGGAGCCCTAAGGGCTTGGGTGAGTTTTGGATAGGTGTTGGGGTGGTTTTGGACTTAGAAAATAATTGCAGAAAATCTATAACAAGTGCATAGTGAATTCCTTCTTCGCGTTCGCGACCTACTGCTTGCGATCGCGATGACTTAGCCCGTTCTTCTTTGTGTTCGCAAAGCTTCAGTTTGTTTACTCTTCGCGTTCACGATGAAGCCCACGAGTTCGCGAAGCTTTTGCCTTTCCTCCATCGCATTCGCGTAAGGGGTCACGCGTTCGCGTAGGTGAAATTATTGACCCCCAAATTTTACTCTTCGCGTTCACACCCCCACCCACGCGAACGCGATAGCCTGCCATTACCTACCCTTTGCGAACGCGACACCCCTGTCGCGAACGCGAAGGGCAAATTTCGCTCAGATAAATTTAACTCCCAAAACAGTGTAGTCGCGAACCATTCACAAAAATACCCGAGTTTCATCTTCTCCAAAGTCCATAGGCTTCCATTGAAGCTCCTCTTCACCAATACTTTTGGGGTAAGTGTTTCTTAACTCGTTTTCTTTATTTTTCTGTCAATATCATTTGAATTCCTTGGCCGAAACATGTGAAAATAGGTAGAAAATTAGACAATTGGGTAGAGTTAGGGTTTTCATTATTTCGTGAATTAGACCTCGTTTTGGGGTCAAACTTGAAAGCAAATTATATATTCGGGCTCGTGGGTGAATGGGTAAATTTATTTTGGTTCGAACCTCGTGTTTTGACCAAGCGGGCCCGGGGTTGATTTTTTTAATTTCGGGCAGAATATTTAGGAAAATATATTTAGGCATTTGGATTGGATTATTTAGTATTATTGATGATATTAAATCAATTGTGTATAGATACGATTGGATTGGAATAAAATTTGAAAGGAAAAGCGGTGCTTCAAGATTGAGTTGGCTATAGAACACCGAGGTAAGTGTTTGGTCTACCCTATCTTGAGGGAATAGGAGTTGAGTCATAATTTCTAATTGCTATTTGTCGAGTACGACTTATAGGCATGGTGACGAGTATCTATACGTTAGTATTCAGCGTGATCGTGGGTCTTTATATTGTGAATATTCTGATTTATTGTCGTATCTTCCATGCTTCAATGATGAATTCTACATGTTGTGAAGAGCATGTGAGAGAAATTGTGATATTTAATATTTAAGGAGCGTTGGCTCAAGTTATGAGATTAATTGATAATTATACGAATTGGTTAAGCCCATTGGAGCATTGGCTCAAGTGGCAAAATGAATTACAACTAAGAAATGACAGAAAGAGGAGGAATTATTGAATTATCTCCTCGCCAAAGTAATTATGGAATTGTATATATATATTCGTTGAATGGAAATTGTATTGTACATTATTGAGTAATTATTGGGCCCTATTAATATTTTGCAGTTCATTCCCTCGCCCTTTAATTGTGATTGGTGTCTGGGTGAGTAAATAGTGATAATTGTGGATCGGTTTGCACGCCGCAAGAGTGATAATTGTGGATCGGGTTGCACGCGGCGGCATGATAAAATAATAAATGATATGGATTGGGTTGCATGCCGCAACAGATGTTAAATGATAAATGATATGGATCGGGTTGCACGCCGCGACATGATTAATTGATAAATAATATTTGAGGAGCGGGTTGCACGCTGCAACATTGTTGATATATATTGGGATCGGGTTGCACACCGCAACAGTTGATGATACAAGTGTGTTTAATTTGGATATTGTGTTTAATGTGGATAAAGGTTTCCTTGTTCGCTGAAAAATTCTAAAATGTCTAAGACTGTTACTCTGGAATTATTATTAGTACTGATATTACTTGTACGATATGTTTTTTTTCCTTTCCATTTTTACTTGTCTATTTTTGTTTATTACCCGTTGTACATTATATAACTGCACAGGTTTATGCGACTGTCTGGTTCTAGCCTCATCACTACTTTGCCGGGGTAGTCTAGGCACTTACCAGCACATGGGGTCGGTTGTGCTGATACTGCACTCTTTCGGACAGCAGTAGCAGTAGCGCGGTTGTGAGCAGTCAGACCAGTGAGACACCGAGGTAGCCTTGCAGGCGTCCGTAGGCCCGGCGTCTACTTTATCTTTATTTTCAATCTGTTATCTCATGTATTTGAGACAAACAGTTTTTATATCTCTTTCAAACGGTTGTGTTCAGTATTCTTAGTACTTCGTGAGTAATGTGACACCAGTTCTTGGGTAGAGGTTGTTGAATTTCCGTATATTATTTAGTCTTATTAACTTAAGTCTTCCACTCATTTAGATTATTCCGCTGTATTTATATTATTATCGTTAAATTGTTAAAATAAAAATTTAGATAATGAAGTAGATAGATAAGAGTCGTCTTGCCTAGCTCTTATTAGTAGGTGCCATCACGACTCCCGAGGGTGAAAAATTCAGGTCGTGAAAACTTATCTGTTAGAGGGCTCGGATGTGAGTTCCGATGGTTCAGATAGCTTTGGGAGATGATTTGGGACTTAGGAGTGTGATCGAAATGTGTTTTGGAGGTCCGGAGTAGATTTAGGCTTGAATTGGCGAAAATGAATTTTTTGCGTTTTCCGGTTGACAGGTGAGATTTTGATATAGGGGTCAGAATGGAATTCCGAAAGTTGCAGTAACTTCCTTATGTCATTTCGGATGTGTGTGCAAAATTTCAGGCCATTCGAACATGGTTTGATATATGTTTTGAGCAAAAGCGGAATGCGGAAGATTTTAGAACTTTAGGCTTGAATTCGATGTGTTTTGATGGTTTTGATGTTGTTTGAGGTGTTTTGAAGGTTGATATAAGTTTTATTGGTAGTATAAGACTTGTTGGTGCTTTTAATTGAGGTCTTGGGGGCCTCAGAGTTATGGATGGTTGACGGAAGGTTTGGAATTAAGTTGGTGAGATGAAGTATTTTTGTTACTGTCACAACTGCATCTGCGGTTAAAGGATCGCAGGTGCGACCCCGCCAATGTGGGAGGCAAGTCACATATGCGGACAAGGCCTAGGAAGGCTGTGACCGCAGAAGCGGTTAATTGACCATACCTGCTATGGCACATGTGCGGAGAGGACGTCGTAGATACGGTTTTGGGCCGTAAGTGAAACCAGCAGGTGCGACCATTAGGACCGTAGAAGCGGTCACGCAGGAGCGACATCTGGATCGCAGGTGCTAAAAGCCTGGGTCAGAATGTTTATATTTTCTTCTTCGCGATTTTCAAAGGGTTTGACTACTTTTAAACACGTATTTCGGAGCTTTGGGCGATTTTGAAGAGAGAAATCAAAGAGACATCATTGAGGTAAGGTTTTGGATTATGAAAACTCATTTTTATGGTATTAATTCGCTGATTAGAGCTTAAATTAAGGGTAAAATTAGATAATCTAGGGCTCAGAAACCTAGGCCTTTCATTGAGGATTTGAAAGACCATTTGTGGTTGGATTTTGGAACTTTTGATATGTATGAACTCTTGGGGAGATAAGGAATCCAATGACGTAAAATTTATAGAATTTTCAAGACGTGGGCTCGAGGCTTGGGTTTTGGTAATTTCGGGATTTGCATGGTTTTTTGATTATATTCGAGTGGGCTTTGCCCTTTAGCATATTTTGATGATTACGTTCTGATTTTGGTGGATTCAGAGCATTCGGAGGCCAATTCGAAAGGCAAAGGCATTGCAAGCTAGATTTCAGGTCGGATTAAGGTGAGTAATGATTTTAAATATTGTCCTAAGGGTATGAAACCCCAGATTACACAACTTCGGCTATGTTGAGGCAACACACGCGCTAGATGACGAGCGTGGGGTCGTGCACCTTGGGGATTGTGACTTAGTCCATCCTGAATGATTGTTTTACTCCATTTTGATAGCTAATTGTTTGATATTATTATATTTTGGATTAAATGCCATATTTGGGCTTTGTGCCAACTTTTGGAACACTTAGGTGATTTTTACGGATGTTTTCCTCACATTTGTGTTCAGTCATGCCTTATTTTACGGCTTTCAAAAACTCAGATATATTATTCTGTTTTAAAAACCTTAAATGATATTTTCAAAATATATTTTATGCTGAGCTTCCTATTTTACTGTTTCCTGAGGGGCTTATGAGATTTTGACTGAGTGAGGTCGAGGACCTGTATTGTGAGGATACTTTTGAGTCCAGCTGCACGCCACAGTAGTGATATATTGATTATGATAATGAGCCTGAGGGCCTGAGATTGTACGCCACGAGGTTGCTTGAGATTGATATGAGGCCGAGAGCCTGTTTATGATGCCACAAGATGGCTTAATATTACGCGTGGGACGTAAGGGACCCCTCCCGGAGTCTGTACACCCCCAGTTAGCGCGGGTACCCATTGTGATATGATATATAGCCCGAGGGACTGGTATTGATCTGTGATATTGCCCGAGGGGCTGATTCTGTTGTTTACTATGCCCGAGGGGCAGTTCTTATATATTTTACCTTTCCTAGCTGCTCTTTCTATACTTATTGAAACTGTTTAAAAGGTGTTTTATGAGATTTCACTACTTAATTGTGTTTACTGATTTTATTCTACTTCTTATAGCTTATTGTTGTGTTTAACGTGATTTGACATTGCTCAGTCTTCATTTATTGTTATTACTCACTGAGTTGGAGTACATTCTTTACTTCTTGTACCCTTGTGTGCTGATTCAGGCTCTACATGTCCTGTGTCACGACCCAAAATCCACCAAAGGTCGTAATGGCGCCAGACACCGCTGTTAGGCAAGCCAACCAAAATACTTAATTAACTTCCAATTTTTGTATTGTCTAAAATTATTTTTCTTTATACATTAAATAGTGAATAATAAAATTTACAGAAATAACCGCGAAGTCTTTTAAAAAACATAACATTTATTAATCCAAAAATAATCCCAGAACCCAGTGTCACGAGTGGATGAGCAATTTCTAAGAAATAATGTAATACAAAAATCGTCAGGAATACAATATTGGACAGAAATAAATACAGGAAAGAGACTCTGCTGGCTGCGGATCGCCTCAAGAAGTGCAGCTCACCTAAGTCTTCGTGTCATCCGTGCTGCTACGCCAGTAGGCCACTAGAGATGCATATGCATGTGCAATAAAAGTGCACAGAAGTGTAGTATGAGTACGAAAACATCATGTACTCAATGAGTATCACGTCTAATCTCGAAGAAGTAGAGATGAGATGGTCGACTTCGACACTCACTAGTGGTCGAATAATGATGTCAACAATACATTAAATTGTGGATTTCTGTAAACATGATTTTTTAATCCAATAGAAGGAAACGAGTAAATAATTAATTTGTTTAAATGAAATTTCCAAAGTTTTCTTTTCATTATTTATCCAAATATTTTCAAGCCATGAAGAGACAATAACAACTTAATAAGTTCATGGCAACAATACTAGCATGCGCAAATAATCACCGTGGACGTACGGCCCGATCCAACATAAAAGTAAAATGTGCACTACCGAGGGTCGAACAGCTCGAACCATAGATGCATCTATTGCCCCGCTCGCGAACCATCCATGCGACGTGGTCAACATAAAATAAACAATCACCCTGCTCGCGAATCATTCATGCAACACAGGTGCACATAAAAATACGTGTTCAAATAGCCAATTAAGAATTTATCGGGGTAGAATTATTCAAATAAAAATCATTTTCTCTTTTAAGAATTTAGGAAAAGAAGTCAAATCCTTTTGAGAATGGATTTATTAATTCGATGTGGTTTAAGCAATTCGAGCTATCAATAAGATTACAAATATTCTAAGTACAACATGCCTTTGGGTCCAAGACTACCCGGACTTAAACATAATAGTAGCTACACACGGACTCTCGTCACCTCGTGCGTACGTAGCCCCCACAAATAGGAGCACATAACCAATTAACTCACCTATGGGGACAATTCCCTCTTACAAGGTTAGAAAGGAGACTCACCTCGCTCGGAAGATCCTTAACCGGCATTACACGCCCTTCCGAAGACTCGAATCGATGCAAAAATGCTCCAAAACTAGCAAATAAATATGTACGCCCATTAATATATGCTAAGGTACTCATTATAATCCAATTTATAACAATTCCTAACCTCGATCGAAAAGTTGACAAAAACGGCCTCGGGCCTACGTGCCCGGATTCCAAAATTTCTCGAGGATGAAGTTTACCCATGAACTCACGAACTCAAATATATGATTTTTCTCTAAATCCCACACCCAAAATCGTGGTTAATTTCTAAGAATATAAATTCTAGGTCTTTCTACCAAAACCCCCCCAAATATCTAACAATTTACATGCTAAAATCCATACATAATCGATGTATTTATCTCAAGACGGATGGGGTTAGCTGACCTTATCGCTGATGATGAAAATCCCACTTGAAGTTCTCCCAAAAATTGCCCAAGCCAATAAAATATGAGAGAAAATGGCCAATCCCGATTGTAAAACAACCATTTTGCCTCCAGCACTTTTCGCACCTGCGGTCCTATGACCGCTTCTGCAGTTCCGCAGGTGCGGTCCAAATACCGCTTCTGCGGTTCCCCACCAAGGCCTCCCTTTTCGCTTCTTCGCATTCTCCACCGCAGGTGCGGTCCCGCATCTGCGGTTCCAACCTAGCTACCCATTCCGCTTCTGCGACCTCTCTACCGCGGTGCGGTCCCGCATCTACGGTCCCTTCACTGACAGCCCAAAACTGCATCTACAGTTCAATTCTTCGCTTCTTCGGGGCCGCTTCTGCGGTTATACCAGCAACCAGACCCCTTAAGCTATCCAAAATTCTAAATTTCGATCCAGAGCGCCCCCCCTCCCCCCGGGGACCCAAACCAACCATACCAACCAGTCTCATAACACATTACAAACTTGCTCGAGGCCTCAAATCATATCAAACAACCTCAAACCATGAATCGACCTCCAATCCAAGCTTTATGAACTTTAGAATTTAAAACTTCTATTTTCGATGTTTAAACCTATCAAATCACGTCCGATTTCAATCAGATTCCAACCCCATATCAAAAAGTCCACTTCCGGTCAAACTTCTCAAAAACCTTCAAATTTTTATCTTTAGACAAATGACTCCAAAATGACCTACAGAGCTCCGAATTCACTTCCAATCGCGCTCCCAACTCCAAAATCACGATACGGAGCTGCTCCCTGACTCGGAATCCCGAACGGACATCGATATCACTGTAATGCACTTCAACCCAAACTTATGAAATTTCTTTCAAAAAGCTACTTACCACAATAGGCGCCAAAACTCTCCCAGATCATCCAAAACCCGATATGGGCATACGCCCAAGTCCGTAATCATCATACGAACCTGCTGGAACCTTCAGATCCCGATTCTAGGGTCGTTTACTCAAAATTCCAATCCTAATTAATTTTTCAACTTTAAGCTTCTGAAATGAGAATTCTCTTTCCAAATCAACTCTGAACTTCTCGGAACTTAATTCTGACCACGCGTACGAGTCATAATACCTGAAAGGAAGCTATTCATGGCCTTAGACTGCTGAACAATGCACTAGAGCTAAAAGCAACCGGTCGGGTCGTTACATTCTCTCCCACTTAAGCATACGTTCGTCCTCGAATGTGCTGAGAACTATAGTGAAGTAGTCTGAAATAACTATTTAACTTCTCATGCACCTTCTCGTGCTACCACAACTCAGTTGAGCACATCAGCTCGATCAACTCTAAAGATATTCCCTTTTATTCAAGCAAATAAGCCTTAGAGACCAATTCCAACATCCGAAATTCTATGCCGGACCTGCTTCCAACATAAGATCACCATATCAATCACTACACATTGTACCCAAACATGGCTGCATAACTTTGCTGAATTCACACCTAGCATCACTTTACTCACTGGACAACAATAACAGTTTCCAATCAACTTAGTCAAAATTCCATGAATCTGATGCTCCCATTGCACCCCATGACATACACAGGTCTTACTCTAACTCTTACAATGCCGCCACAACGGAAGAGATATGCAGAAATTCATAATCAACTACCGAGTCAACCAATCGTTGAATCTATTCATCTGACAAGAAACGTTACCTCATTCTGAACCAAATAATGTTTTTTTCTCCTTAATATACTCCATATAGTCAGATTGCACTGATCCTAAATCCAATGACCTTGTCTCACCCAGTACGAACTGTTCAGGTAATAAGCCACCCCGAACACAATCAAAAGTCTCATATGATGCTACAATTTGCCAATATGTTACCATATCGAATGCTATATAAAGTAAAGAAAACTTTGAGTAGGATATTCAACTACAACGCTCGCGAATTATCCATGTGATGCGGTCAACTTAATCAGACAAATACCCCGCTTGCTAATCATTCATGCAACGCGGGCACACAGCTAATATGAGCTTTCTTCAGGAAATAGGAAATAAAACACAATAAATAGTTGTGGGGAACTGTACTGAACATCACATTGTTGCGGCTCGCAACCCGATCCAAGCAATCATGACCATTGCGGCATGCCACCCGATCTACACAATGTAACTATGGCAGCGTGCCACCCGATCCAAATAACATACCCATGGCAGCGTGCCACCCGATCCACATATGGAACTCACATAAGGACATGTACATCGAGCTAAATTGCTCATTATAGCAAAATGCTAAATATCAGTCATAAACACGCTAAGTGTATAATACCATCCTTGAGGAGACATATAGCGCTATAAGCTACGAAATCAAGCACACTGAGGTGCGATATACAATATCAATCTCAAGAGCCAATTTGCTCATATAACATCATTTTTACACGGATCCTCAACATATAAGCAATTTCTTAAGCCGCCCCCACAACTCATACGGCGCAGTGTATCGCAGCATGAAATATCTGACAATGAAATAGCACCCTGACTACTTCTCCATAAGGAGTGAATTACTGAAATGAACACGTCTGACCTGATATATAACCTATATTCCCACTTAAATCCATCCACTGACCTCAAGCCGATTCTTATCACACCGAACTAGGCTAATTACCTTTCAAAGCCCATAATAACTCCTCCTCCGCTGATAATACATAAGAACATCCATCATGGTCGGAGAAATCATCTGCAGTCGACCACTTAATAGACTGAGTGCCCTCCAGACATATATTCTCAATTCAATGATATTAACAACACCTTCATACTTCGTTTAGGTCTTTAATCAATCACGTGGCTACCTGCCACACTTATACAATCTTCCTGTGGGACACACTCCCACAACCTATCACAACAAATAATTGGGTCGCAACTCCAAACCACCGGCCATACTAACGTTGAAAAGCGACCCATAATCATTAACCAGGATGCGTGCCTTCTTTATAAAATATTGATCTCAGGTGACACTAACGACAATACCGACTTACTTTAAACATCGAAACTCCTTTCTTGCTCATCTGAGCTCGTGACATCCTTCTCCACACCAAACTGTTACTAAGATCTCCACTTCAAATTCCATACCACTCACCGCACCCAACATGCCAACATACGATAGAACATGCTTTCCATCGAGGCTTCGGAACCACTATTAGGTCAACACCTCATCATATAAAACTTTTCGCTTAACTCACTTCAGCAGAACCATTGCAGCACATAGGTGAGTTCTCATGATCGCAGAATATACAAATCTCTAAGTAGTGGTCCAGGCCACCATAGCCCATCCGGGATCCGCCTACACATAACAGGCCGTAATAGAAGAATGCTTCTAAATAACATCAATTACGACGGCCGTCAAGCCTCACACACACTGTCACAAATCACGTACATGACTTGATCACACTAAGGAACTGATCACTACTACCAATATGCCAATTCAACTATGGCTAACCAATCTATCTTCGCCCAATTTATCCTTGATTGCCATCGAAACAATAATAACTCCATTCAACACTTACCACACTCTATCCACACTTGTCCCGAGCGACCTTGAATCGCGAGACTCTATGCTGTCTCAAATCTCATGAACCATTTCATACCTTCCAAATGCTACACCGTAAGTCAAAACATCATAGAACATTCTGTGCCTTTTCTCATAAGCTGCTACAAAGCTTGATTCGTAATCGTACCTATAAGCTCGATATCATTAGGCACCACACTTTACCTATTAAATCCACTAGGACCGTTACTGAGAGCCACCCGTTCTAAAGTGTTCCCGAATATAATCAACTCTATGAATACCTTCTCGATGGAGCACGTGACAGAATCCCTCCCCAAGTCTAAACATGGGCTAATAAGGCCAACAATAACACACATTTAACAATTCCTTTGCTCAAATTACCACTTATGTTCTTTTCCCATAGCTGAAATAACCCATAACTATGCTAATCACCAAAAACATCGCAAGTAGTTAACCATGCAACCAATCACAGACGGTGGGACTCTCCCACATAGCTCGAAGCCACTATTACACAACTCTAGAGTTCACCGGGATTCTTAATCTCTTATTGACATAACCTTGAGCAATCAACCACTAAAATTCTCGATATATTACTATAGAAACCTCTTTTTTATACTCTGAATCATTAACAACATTCGCACGACCGATCCTATCGGTGTGTAACCAATAAATTCTTCGCAAAAGCCTCTTCAACCCCGAGACCGCTAACCTGCTCACATGAATAACCCACCTATAGAAAGCTCTCCCCGACATCTTCCAATGCTGCTGCACGGGGTACAATTACTGCGACATCAATTAGCCATCCTGAGTTCGAGCGCACTCTCCAGCTGCACAGGTCCATTCACCGCTCGTGGACATTAATTAAATGTGTGGCAACATCCTTCCAATTCAAAGTTATACTGCATCTTTCTTCATTTAAGCGACTCCTTTCCGTTATATCAAACCTCCTGTCGCACAAGAACCCCTACTTCAAATTAGATCCATAGACCCCAATAACCAATCACTAATATTCTCAAATCACTCAAAACTCTCCTTAAGGTACGTGGTCATCCCACTGCAAAGCTTATATGCAACTCTGCCACTCTCCCACTTTGGCGGAACTCATCCCCTTAATCGACTACTCAGCCCTTGGCCTCTTATACTCGGCCTCCTAGAACTTTTAGCCACCGCCTGACACATCCCACATGTCTTTCCTCATCCTTTACTGCACAGCTGCTGCCTTAATTAAAATCTATCTTCGTGGCGCTTGAACCCACAATTGCTGCTAACTTTAAACCTTTTCGATGGTCATCTTTCTCGAACCGTCAACATCAAAAATACTAATTCATCCCTAAACCACCGCACTCTGTGATATCAGATAGTTGTATCTCTAATACTATTTCACAATATCTTTTCTCAAAGGTGAATTGTAGAAGGTCATAACACCGGCGAGCTTAGTACATTCATCAAGGACAATTACACCTCATCACAAATGAGACTTACTCCACGCTTGCAAATACCCATCCCCGTTACCCCATCATCGCAAATCTGCACGTTCTTAGTCCGATTGCCCTTCCCTTGCCGAAAGTAAAATACTAAATCTCTGAATCACACATTGAGTAAACTTCCCTTCAAGTCATTCACTGCGCCGACACGTAGGCAACATCCTACCATATTAATATTGCGTAATAATCGTTCATAAGCATCATGGCAACTTATGCCTAACCTCAGAGCTCTCAGAAGTACCGCTACTGGGCTGAAACAATAAAATATTCTTCTACCAAGCGACGATAATAATCTGATCAGTTATACCGGGAGAAACATCCCATATCACTTCTGTAGTACCATTACGATTCTTCAATTCTCGATTTATACTAAGCTCTTCGTGTCTCGTAAGATTGAGTAGGAATAAAATAAGGGCATAAGCATCAAGGAAATCAAATCGCACGATGAGGAATCAAGAAAGGAAGTACTCCTAACAGTCCTTCAGCCTCCCGAGGATAAGTACAGATGTCTCCGTACCGATCCGCGAGACTCTACTAGACTTGCTCATGACTCGTGAGACCCTAGGAACCTAGTGCTCTGATACCATGTTGTCACGACCCAAAATCCATCGAGGGTCATGGTGGCAACGGACACCGCCGCCAGGAAAGCCAACCAAAATAATTAATTAACTTCCAATTTTTGTATTGTCTAAAATCATTTTTCTTTATACATTAAATAACGACTAATTAAATTTACATAAATAACCGCCAAGTCTTTAACAAAACATAACATTTATTAATCCAAAAATCCTCCCAGAACCCAGTGTCACGAGTGCATGAGTAAATTTTAAGAAATTATATAATACAACAATCGTCCGGAATACAATATTGGATAGAAATAATACAGGAAAGAGACTTTGCTGGCTGTGGATAGCCTCGAGAAGTGCAACTCACCTAAGTCTCTGTGTCATCCGTGCTACTACGCCCAGTAGGCCACAAGAGATGCATATGCCTGTACAACAAAAATGCACAGAAGTGTAGTATGAGTACGAAAACATCGTGTACTCAATGAGTATCCCGTCTAATCTCGAAGAAGTATAGACGAGATGGTCCACTTCGACACTCACTAGTGGTCCAATAATGATGTCAATAATACATTAAATCGTGGATTTTTGTAAACATGATTTTTTAATCCAATAGAAGGAAACGAGTAAACAATTAATTCGTTTAAAGGAAATTTCCAAAGTTCTCTTTTCATTATTTATCCAAATATTTTCAAGCCATGAAGAGGCAATAACAAGCTAATAAGTTCAAGGCAACAATACTAGCATGCACAAATAATCACCGTGGGACGTACGGCTCGATCCAACATAAAAGTAAATTGTGCACTGCCGACGGTCGAAGGGATCGAACCATAGAGGCATCTATTACCCCGCTCGCGAACTATCCATGTGATTCGGTCAACGTAAAATAAACAATCACCTGCTCGCAAATTATTCATGCGACGCATGTACACATAAAAATACATGTTCAAATAGCCAATTAAGAATTTATCGGGGAATAATTATACAAATAAACACCACTTTATCTTTTAACAATTTAAGAAAAGAAGTCAAATCCTTTTGAGAATGGATTTATTAATTTTATGTGGTTTAAGCAATTCGAGCTCTCTATAAGATTACAAGTATTCCAAGTATAGCATGCCTTTGGATCCTAGACTACCCGAACTTAAACATAATAGTAGCTACGCACGGACTCTCATCTCCTCGTGCGTACGTAGCCCCCACAAATAGGAGCACATAACTAATTAACTTGCCAGTGGGGATAATTCCCTCTTACAAGGTTAGAAAGGAGACTCGCCTCGCTTCGAAGATCCATAACCGGCATTCCATGCTCTTTCGAAGACTCGAATCGATGCAAAAATGCTCCAAAACTAGCAAATAATTATGTAGGACCATTAATATATGCTAAATTACTCATTATAATCCAATTTATAACAATTCCTACCCCCGATCAAAAAGTTGACAAAAATGCCCTCAGGCCCACGTGCCCGGATTCCGAAATTTCTCAAGGATAAAGTTTACCCATGAACTCACGAACTCAAATATATGATTTTCTCTGAATTCCACACCCAAAATCGTGGTTAATTTCTAAGAATATAAATTCTAGGTCTTTCTATCAACCCCAACCCCCTAAATTTCTAACAATTTACATGCTAAAATCCATACATAATCAATGTATTTAGCTCAAGACGGATGGAGTTAGCTTACCTTATCGCTGATGATGAAAATCCCACTTGAAGTTCTCCCAAAAATTTCCCAAGCCAAGAAAATATGAGAGAAAATGGCCAAATCCCGATTTTAAAACAACCATTCTACCAACAGCACTTTCGCACCTGCGATCTTATGACCGCTTCTGCGGTTCCACAGGTGCGGTCCGAATACCACTTCTGCGGTTCCCCACCAGGCCTCCCTCTTTCGCTTCTGCGCATTCTCTACCGCAGGTGCGGTCCCGCATCTGCAAAAAAAAGACCGCATCTGCGGTCCCTTCCCTGACATCCCAAACCGCATCTGCGGTTCAATTCCTTACTTCGGCGAGGCCGCTTCTTTGGTGAACCCTTAGCAGAAGCAGTTATACCACCAACCAGACACCTTCAACTATCCAAAATTCCAAATTTCGATCCGTTAGCCATCCGTAATCCACCCGAGGCCCCCCTGGGACCCAAACTAACCATACCAACCAGTCCCATAACACATTATGGACTTGCTCAAGGCCTCAAATCATATCAAACAATGCTAAAACCATGAATCGACCTCCAATCCAAGCTTTATGAACTTTAGAATTTCAAACTTCTATTTTCGATGTTTAAACCTATCAAATCACGTCCGATTGACTTCAAATATTGCACACAAGTCATATTCGACATTACGGACCTACTCCAACTTTTGGAATCGGATTCAGACCCAGTTATAAAAAAAGTCGACTTCCGGTCAAACTTCTCAAAAACCTTTAAATTTCTATCTTTATCCAAATGGCTCCAAAATGACCTACGGACCTCTGAATTCACTTCTGATTGCGCTCCCAACTCCCGAACAACCATACGGAGCTACTCCCAGACTTGGAATCACAAATGGACATTGATATCACTGAAATGCATTTCAACCCAAACTTATGATATTTCTTTCAAAAAGCTACTTTCCACAATAGGTGCCAAAACGATCCCGTGTCATCCAAAACCCGATCCGGGCATACGCCCAAGTCCAAAATCATCATACAAAACTGCTAGAACCTTCAGATCCTGATTTCGAGGTCATTTACTCAAAATTCCAATCGTATATAATTCTTTCAACTTTAAGCTTCTAAAATGAGGATTCTTTTTCCAAATCAACCTTGAACGTCCCGAAACTTAATTCCGAACACGCGTACAAGTCATAATACCTGAAATAAAGGTGTTCATGGCCTCAGATTGCAGAACAATGTGCTAGAGCTCAAAACAACTGGTCGGGCTGTTACATTCTGCTACTGAGGGTTGATAGTTTCCAGTAGATATTCGGAGATATACTTGGTAGTTGCTCGCTGATTCGCAACCCAATGCATTCTCCCTCTATTTTATCCCCTTTCTGATCCATCTATGTAGTAGTGCAGTAGACTTTCAGATTTGTATTATTGTTTTAGATGCTCATTACTGGTGAGACCCCGATGTCAGGCTGTGTAGGTCTTTTTTAATTTCACAACTTGTACTGTTATTTTAGGATTTTATTTTTGTTAAAGATTTAGTATTTATTATTCAAATTATTTAAAGTTAATTGGAAGTGTGTTGGCTAGCCTTGTCTTCACGAGAGGCCATCACGACCGGGTTTGGGTTTAGGGTCGTGACAGGTTGGCCTCAGAGCCTAGGTTACATAGGTCTCATGAGTCATGAGCAGGTTTAGTAGAGTCTCGTGGATCGGTAGGGAGACGTCTGTATTTATCCTTGAGAGGCTACAGAACCTTTAGGAAAATTACATATTCTTGAAATTCTTGTTGTGCAAATCTGTTGATCCGAGTACTAAACTTTTGTTACTCTATTCTCTCGCGGATGGTGAGGATATGCGCTACCGATCAGGATGGACGACCACCAGTACCACCAGCTGGAGCCACTAGGGGCCGAGGATGCGGTCGAGGCCGTGGTAAGGGCATAGGTGCAGCCCACACAGCAGTTAGGGAAGCACTTGCTGATCCACCAGCCGCCCCAGTTTAGGAGCAGGTCCCAGTTGTGGACACTCCAGCAGCACCAGCTCAGGCACCAGCTATGCCCATTATGATTTTTGGTCTTCAGGAGACTTTGGCCAAGATTTTGACAGTATATATAAGTCTTGCTCAGGCAGTCGCAGTCTCTACTGCCACAGCCACTTCTAAAGCTGGGGGAGGCTCTCAGACTCCCATTGACCGCACACCCGATCCGCTAGTTCGGAGAGTGCAGACACCAGAGGTACCACTAGCCCAACCGGTGGCAGCAGCTCAGGGTTACGTAGCTCCAGTTATGCCAAAGGACGAGGAGTGTAGATTGGAAAGGTCTCGTAAACTCCAGCCTCCTACTTTCAGTAGTGCTGAGGGCGAGGACGTCCAGGGCTTCTTAGATAGATATCAAAGGATTTTTCACACTGTGAGTATTCTAGAGACCAGTGGGGTTATATTCATGACCTTTCAGTTAACTGGAGCTGCCTTCATTTGGTGGGAGGCATATGAGAGGCGTAGGCCTATTGGTTTGGCACCTCTGACTTGGCATCAGTTCTTCGCTTTATTTTTGGAGAAGTATATTCCACAGTCCAGTATGGAGGAGCTGCGTAGGCAGTTCGAGCAGTTACGACAGGGGGATATGACTGTTACTCAGTATGAGATGAGGTTTTTGGAGTTAGCTCGACATGCTATTTGGCTGGTTGCTACGGAGAGAGAAGGAGAGTATAAGGAGGTTTGTTGATGGCCTCACCTACCAGCTTCGGGTCCTTATGACTAGGAAGAGAGTGTCAAGTGCTATGTTTGAGGAAGTTGTGGGTATTGCTCATGAGATTGAGTCAATTCGTTGCCATGAGCGTGAGGAGAAGGAGGCCAAGAGGCCTCGTGGTCATGGTAGTTATGGCGTTGCTCCTTTGAGAGGCCAGCTTCAGCACGATAGAGGCCATCATTTTAGGCATGCTCAGTCAGCTCACCCAGGTTATCATGGGGAATTATCAGGTTATGGCTCTCATAGTTCTCAGCAGGGTCATTCCTCACTCATTGCACTTCCAGCCCAGGGTTCGTCCCGTGCTCCGTTAGTTCAGGATTCTTCTATGCCAATTGCATTTGCTAGTCATTTCGATGTTAGGGGTTCCTAGCAATCCCCGTCTCTAGCACCTAGGAGCTGCTATAAATGTGGAGAGATGGGTCACCTATGGAGGCAGTGTCCTCGTCGTCTTTGAGGTTTATCTCAGTAGAGGCGTCAACCATTAGCCTCAGCCCCAGCCGCTTTACCACCCACCCTCCCAGCTAGTGGTGGAGGATAGTCATCTAGGGGTCACCCCAGAGGGGGAGGTCAATTCGGTAGTGGTTAGGCCAGTTTTTGTACACTTCCAGCTAGGCCTGATGCGATTGCTTCAGATGCGGTGATTACAGGTATTATCCCAGTCTGCCACAGGGATGCTTCTGTGTTATTTGGCCCTGGTTCTACTTTATGTGTTGTCTTATTTTTCCCATTATCTGGATATGCCGTGTGAGTCCCTTGTTTCTTCTGTTTATGTCTCCACATCATTGGACGATACAATTATGGTAGACCATGTGTACCGATTGTGTGTTGTGTCTATTAGGGGTTTAGAGACCCGAGTGGATCTATTGTTGTTATGTATGGTGGACTAAAATGTTATTTTGGGCATGGATTTGTTATCTTCGTGCCGGGATATTCTGGACTGTCATGCAAAGACAGTGACTTTGGCTTTGCCGGGTGTGCCACAGATTGATTTGCGAGATTTGACCAATTATGTCCTCAGCAGGGTGATTTCTTTCTTGAAGGCCCAGCGTGTGGTTGGGAAAGGTTGTCTTTCATATCTAGCTTTTGTAAGGGATGTCAGTGCAGAGGCTCCCAGTATTGATTATGTTCCAATTGTGAGGGATTTTCCCGACGTGTTTCCTGTACACCTATCGGGCATGCCACCAGAAAGGGATATTGATTTTGGTAAAGATCTGGTGCCAGGCACTCAACCCATTTCTGTTCCACCATATAATATGGCACCAACAGAGTTAAAGGAGTTAAAGGAGAAGCTTCAGGAGATCCTTAACAAGGGGTTTATTCCTCCCAGTGTGTCATTGTGGGGTGCACCAATTCTTTTGTAAAGAAGAAGGATGGCACGATAAGAATGTTCATTGATTACAAGCAGTTGAACAAGGTAAAAATTAAGAACAACTATCCTTTGCCTCGTATCGATGATTTGTTCGACCAGCTTTAGGGAGCGAGAGTGTTCTCCAAGATTGATCTCCGTTTATCACTAGTTGAAGATCAGGGACTCAGATATACTTAAGACAGCTTTTAGGACCCGATGTGGTCATTATGAGTTCTTGGTGATGTCTTTCAGGCTGACCAATGCCCCAGCAGCATTAATGCATTTGATGAACATTGTTTTCCGGCCATACATTGACTCATTTGTTATAGTTTTCATTAATGATATTCTGGTGTACTCGCGCATTCAGGAGAGGCACGCGGAGCATTTGATAGTAGTGTTGTAGAGGTTGAGGGAAGGCTTTATGCAAAGTTCTCCAAATGTTAATTCTAGTTCAGTTCAGTAGCTTTCTTAGGGCCCAACGAGGGTATTTAGGTCGACCCAAAGAAGATAGAGGTGGTTCAGAGTTTGCCCAGACTGTCCTCAGCAACAGAGATTCGTAGCTTTCTTGGTTTGGTGGGTTATTATCGCTAGTTTGTTTAGGGATTTTCATTTATTGCATCACCCTTGACCAAGTTAACCCAGAAGGGTGTTCCATTTCAGTGGTCTGATGAGTGTGAGGAGAGCTTTTAGAAGCTCAAGACTGCTTTGACCACAACTTCAGTGTTAGTATTGCCATCAGCTTCAGGTTCTTATAACATGTATTATGATGCTTCGAGAGTTGGTATTAGGTGTGTTCTGATGCACGAGGGTAAAATTATTACTTATTCTTCTGGTCGGTTGAAGCCTCATGAAAAGAACTACCCATTTATGATTTAAAGTTGGCTGCCATTGTTCACGCATTGAAGATTTGGAGGCATTATTTGTGTGGTGTGTCTTGTGAGGTGTATACTGATCATCGTAGCCTCCAGCACTTGTTCAAATAGAAGAATCTCAATTTGAGGCAGCGGAGGATGTTGGATTTGCTTAAGGAATATGACATTACAATCTTGTATCACCCGGGGAAAGCCAATATGGTGGCCGACGCTTTGAGCCGAAAGGCGATGAGTATGGGGAGTTTGGCGTATATTCTAGTTGGGGAGAGACCTCTTGCAGTGGATGTTTAGGCTTTGGCCAATCGGTTCATGAGGTTGGATATTTCGGAGCCTAACAGGGTATTGGCTTGTGTAATTTCTCGGTCTTCCCTATATGAGCGTATCAGAGAGCGCCAGTACGATGATCCTCATTTGCTTGTCCTTAAGGACAGAGTTCAGCATGATGATGCTAGAGATATGACTATCGGCAATGATGGGGTGTTGAGGATGCAGGGCCGGATATGTGTGCCAATTGTAGATAGGCTTCGAGAGTTGATTCTGAAGAAGGCCCATAGCTCGCGCTATTCCATTCATCCGGATGCCATGAAGATGTATCAGGATTTGAGACAGCATTCCTGGTGAAGGAGAACGAAGAAAGAAATTATAGGATTTGTAGCTCGGTGTGTCAATTGTCAGTAGGTGAAATATGAGCATCAGAGATCGGGTGGCTTTCTTCAGCAGATGGATACTCCAGAGTGAAAGTGGGAGCGGATCGCTATGGACTTTGTAGTTTGGATCCCACGGACTTTGAAGAAGTTCAAAGCTATTTGGGTTATTGTGCACACTTCATTCCTATATGTACTACTTACTCGTTAGAGCGGTTGGCAGAGATATATATCCGGGAGATTGTTCGTTTGCATGGTGTCCCAGTTTCCATCATTTAAGATCAAGGCACTAAGTTTACTTTGTAGTTTTGGAGGTCTGTACAGCAAGAGTTGGGTACTCAGTTTGAGTTGAGCACCATCTTTCACCCTCAGATGGACGGGCAGTCCGAGCGCACTATCCAGATATTGGAGGACATTTTATGTGCTTGTGTCATTAATTTTAGAGGGTCATGGGATCAGTTTTTACCGCTTGCAAAGTTTGCTTATAACAATAGTTACCAGTCGAGTATTTAGATGGCTCCATATAAGGTCTGGGAGGCAGTGTAGATCTCTAGTTGGTTGGTTTGAGCCGGGCAAGGAGGCTATTGGGTATGGATTTAGTACAGGATGCTTTAGACAAGGTAAAGTTGATTCAAGAGAGGCTTCGTACAGCGTAGTCGAGTCAAAAGAGCTATGCAGATAGGAATATTCGATATGTGTCCTACATGGTTGGTGAGAAGGTTATGTTGAAGGTTTCACCCATGAAGGGTGTTATGAGATTTGGAACGAAGGGTAAATTGAGTCCGCGGTTCATTTCGCCTTTTGAGGTACTTTGAAGGATTGGGGAGGTTCCTTTTGAGGTTGCTTTGCCACCCTGCTTGTCGAGTGTGCACTCAGTGTTTCATGTTCTATGCTTCGAAAGTATATTGGGATCCGTCTCATGTTCTAGATTTCATCACGGTTTAGTTGGAGGGTGATCTGACTTATGATGTGGAGCCAATAGCTATTTTGGAGAGTCAAGTTTGAAAGTTGAGATCAAAAGATATTGCTTTAGTGAAAGTGCAGTAGAGAGGTCAGCCTGTGGAGGAGGCTACTTGGGAGACCGAGTAGGAGATGCGGAGCAGATATCCTCACCTATTTGAGGTTTCAGGTATGTTTCTTGACCCATTCGAGGACAAATGTTTGTTAAGAGGGGGAGGATGTGACGACCCGTTCGGTCGTCTCAGGAGTTATCGCTCCATTTCCCCCCATTTCTACTTCTATTTCCTTTAATTATCGGTTTTATATGTGATCGGGTTGGTTGGTTCGGTTTCAAAAAGGTTTTGAGAAGGTTTGAGACACTTAGTCAATTAGAAAGCTTAAGTTGGAAAAGTCAATTAGAAGCTGACTTATATGTGAGAGGGCTCGGATGTGATTTTCTATGGTTCGGATAGCCTCGGGAGATGATTTTGGACTTAGGAACGTGATCAAAATGTGTTTTGGAGGTCCGGAGTAGATTTAGGCTTGAATTGGCAAAAATAAGTTTTTGGCGTTTTCCGGTTGATAGGTGAGATTTTTATATAGTGGTCGGAATAGAATTCCGGAAGTTGCAGTAGCTTCGTTATGTCATTTGGGATGTGTGTGCAAAATTTCAGGCCATTCGGAGGTGGTTTCGTATACTTTTTGGTCAAAAGTGAAATGCGGAAGATTTTAGAACCTTAGGCTTTAATTCGATGTGTTTTGGTGGTTTTGATGTTGGTTGAGGTGTTTTGACGATTGGTATAAGATTGAATGGTAGTATAAGACTTGTTGGTGCTTTTAGTTGAGCTCCTGGGGGCCTCGGGGTGATGTAGGATGGTTGACGGGAGGTTTGGAATTAAGTTAGAGAGCTGAAGTATTTGTGTTACTATCATAACCGCATATGCGGTTAAAGGATTGAGGTGTGACGTTGCTAATGCGGGAGGCAAGTTGTAGGTGTGGATGAGTCCTAGGAAGGCAGTGACCGTGGAAGTGGTTAATTGACCGCACATGCGATGGCATAGGTGCGGAGAGGACGTCGCAGATGCGATTTTGGGCCGTTAAGTGAAAACCACAGGTGCAGCCATTGGGATCAAAGAAGCGGTCATGCAGGTGCGATATCTGGACCGCAGGTGCGAAAAGCCTGGGTCAGAATGTTTATATTTTCTTCTTCGCGATTTCTAGAGGGTTTCACTACTTTTAAACACGAATTTTGGAGCTTTGGGCGATTTTGAAGAGAAAAATCAAGGAGACATCATTGAGGTAAGGTTTTGGATTATGAAAACTCATTTTTATTGTATTAATTAGCGAATAGAGCTGTAATTAAGGGTAAAATTAGAGAAACTAGGGCTTAGAAACCTAGGCCTTTGATTGAGGATTTAAAAGACCATTTGTGGTCGTATTTTGGAACTTTTATTATGTATGAACTCGTGGGGAGATAAGGAATCTAATAATGTAAAATTTATCGAATTCCGAGACATGGACCCGGGGGTCGGGTTTTGGTAATTTTGAGATTTGCATGGTTTTTTTATTATATTCGAGTGGGCTTTGTCCCTTTAGCATATTTTGATGATTGTGTTCTAATTTTGGTGGATTCAGAGCAACCGGAGGCCAATTCGAAGGGCAAAGGCATTGCGAGCTAGATTTCGGACCGGATTGAGGTGAGTAATGATTTTAAATATTGTCCTAAGGGTATGAAACCCCGGATTACACAACTTTCAATTATGTTGAGGTGGCACATACGCTAGATGATGAGCGTTTGGTCGTGCACCATTGGGGATTGTGACTTAGTCCATCACGAATGACTATTTTACAGCGTATTTGATAGCTAATTTTTTGATATTATTTTGTTTTGGGGTAAATGCCATATTTGGGCTTCATGCCAACTATTTTAACCCTTAGGGGATTCTTACGGATATTTTCCTCACTATTTGATTTCACATTTGTGCTCAGTCATGCCTTATTTTATGGCTTTGAAAAACTCAGCGATGTTATTCTGTTTTAAACACCTTAAATGATATTTTCAAAAGATATTTTGTGCTGAGCTTCATATTTTACTGTTGCCCGAGGGGCTTATCAGATTTTGACTGAGTAAGGCCGGGGTCCTGTATTGTGAGGATACTTTTGGGTTGGGATGCATGCCGCAGCAGTGATATACTGATTATGACAATGAGACCGAGGGCCTGAGATTGTACGCCATGAGGTGGCTTGAGATAGATATGATGCCTCGAGATAGCTTGATATTGCACTTGGGCCGGAAGGGCCCCTCCCGGAGTCTGTACACCCCCAGTGTGTGCGGGTACCCATTGTGATATGACATATAGCCTAAGGGGCTGGTATTGTTCTATGATATTGCTCGAGGGTCTGATTCTGTTGTTTACTATGACCGAGGGGCAGTTCTTATATGTTTTACCTTTCCTAGCCGCTCTTTCTATACTTGTTGAAACTGTTTAATAGGTGTTTTATGAGATTTGACTGCTTAATTGTGTTTACTGATTTTATTATGCCTCTTATAGCTTATTGTTGTGTTTAACATGATTTGATATCTCTTAGTCTTCATTTATTGTTATTACTCACTGAGTTGGAGTACTCACTTTACTCCCTGCACCCCTGTGTCCAGATTCGGGCGCCATAGGTCCTGCTACTGAGGGTTGATAGTTTCCAGCAGGTCTTCAGAGATTTACTAGGTAGCTACTCGGCGATTCACAGCCCAGTCCATTCTCCCTCTATTTTATCCCCTTTCTGATCCAGTTATGTAGTAATGGAGTAGACTCTCAGACTTGTAGTGTTATTTTAGATGCTCATGACTGGTGACACCTCGATGTCGGGCTATGTTGGTTTTTTTTATTCCGCAACTTATACTGTTATCTTGGGATTTTATTTCTGTTGAAGACTTCGTATTTATTATTCTAATTGCTTAACGTGAATTGGAAGTGTGTCGACTGGCCTTGTCTTCACTAGGTGCCATCACGACCGGGTTTGGGTTTAGGGCCGTGACATGCCCCTTGGAAAAGAAACACAAAGCTCTTCATCGTCTATGATTTTCATAGAACGATCACTCATATTTTGGCTTTCAAATTTACCCAAAAAAATGGCCTCTAATAGATAAATCCGAGCAAGCTTTACTGCATCTTTATCGCAGACCTCGACATCAACACATACATGATCTGCTACATCATAACACAAACATGTGACGACCCAAAACTCGACCAGTCGTGTTGGCGCCTATCGTGGAACTAGGCCAGCCTCAACTCAATAATTCAACACCGCAAAAGTATTTTTAAACAATTAACACGGAAGAAAGAATTAATTAAGGAACATTTTTGAAAACAAAATAAAATCTAAATTATGATACAACTGCCCAAAATCGGGGTGTCTATGAGTTCATAAGCGTTTAGAGGAGAACATAGTCTATTACAATGTTTAAATAAACAAACTAAAATACATCTGGAGATAAAGAAGGAGAGTCAAGGCCTGTGAACATCGTGCAGATACATCGATAGTCTCCTAAAGCCTGAAGCCTCGATCAGCGACTGCAACTGGGAGCAAAAGTGCCTGGATCCGCACACAAGGTGCAGGGGGTAACATGAGTACACTAACTCAGTAAGTAACAAGTCCAAACTATGGACTGAAACGTAGGCGTGCTTTCAATTTAACAGATAGCTAAAATGGTAAGATAGAGCAGATGGAACAAAGTAAAGAATAAAACTCTGCAACATCTAAAAGCCAATGCACATGTTGTATGTGATGCACCATGTGTCACGACCCAAAATCCACTCTGCTCAATCCGGTCCGAACTCTAGTCCGCGATGCCTTTGCCTCTCGTATTGGCCTCTGAATGCTCCAAATCTATCCAAAACAAGAATATACTCATCAATATATGCTAAAGGAACAAAACCCACTTGAAAATAACCAATTTAAAACAAAAATCCTGAATTGACCAAACCTGACCCCCGGGCCCACATCTCGAAATCCATTAAAAATCACATCAATAGAATCCTTACATTCTCATGAGTTAGAACATATCAAATATACCAAAATCTGATCACAAACGACCCCTCAAATACCTAATCAAAGGCCTACAATTTCAAGCCCTAGTTCTTCAATTTTGACCACTAATTTCCATAAATTTCAAGCCTAATTTGTGAAATAACACCATAGAAACGAGTTTTAGGTTCCACAATCTTACCTCAACGAAGTTCCCTTGAATTCCCTCTTCAAAATCTCCTAAAAGCTCCAAAACCGACTTAAAAATGGTGAAGAACAGTTGAAAATTGCGAAGTCCATTATTCATATGTTTTTCCCTAGAAATACCGCATCTGCGGTCAAAATCATCGCACATGCGGTCCCAAGTGCGCATCTGCGGAAATCACTTATCCACCCCATCTCGCACCTGCGCTCAAACACCCACACCTACACTATCATAGGTGCACCCAAAGCTCTCATCTGCGGCTCCTACCCTTTTCCACTTTAGTCTCATATGCAACCCTTAGAACGCATCTCCAGCACCTCTGCAGGTGCGGAAACAACAGAAGCAAAAAATTGTGCAGCTGCTCCAACTCTCCAAAATCCCCGTCAACCATCCAAATCCATCCCGAGGACCTTGGGACCTCAACCAACATGCCAACAAGTCACATAACACTATTCAAACTTGTGCCAACCCTCTGAACACTAAAAACAATGCCGGAACACCAAATCACCCTCGGATTCAAGCCTATGGATTCTAAAAACTTCTGAATTCCGCCTTTGATCAAAAAGTCTATCAAACCTCGTCCGAATGACCTGAAATTTTGCACACACGTCCCAAATGACACAACGGACCTACTCCAATTTCTGGAATTCCATTCCGACCCCTATATCAGAATCTCCGCTACCAATCGGAAAACACCAAAATTCTAATTTCGCCAATTCAAGCCTAAATCTACCCCAGACCTCCAAAAACCATTTTGATCAAGCACCTAAGTCCCAAATCAACTCCAAAAGCTATCTGAATCATAAAAACCAAATTCCGAGATCATTTGCTCACAAGTCGACTTTCGGTTGACTTATTCAACTAAGAGATTAAGTGTCTCAAACCTTTACAAAACCGTTCCAAATTCGGACCGACTAACCCGATACCATAAAACACAGATGAACAAAGCATAAAGAAGCCGAAGTAGGGGATACAGAGCTATAAGTCATGAAATGACTGGACGGGTCATTACATCCTCCCCCTCTTAAACAAACATTCGTCCTCGAATGAGTCAAGGAACATACCTGAAGCCTCAAATAGGTGAGGATATCTGCTCCACTTCTCCCGCTCGGTCTCCCAGGAAGCCTCCGCCACGGGCAGGCCTCTCCACTGCACTTTCATTGAAGCTATGTCCTTTGATCTCAACTTTCGAACCTGACGCTCCAAAATAGATGTTGGCTCCACATCATAGGTCAAATCACCCTCTAACTGAACTGTGCTGAAATCTAAAACATAAGATAGATCTCCAATATACTTCCGCAGCATAGAAACATGAAATATCGGATGCACACTCGACAATCTGAGTGGCAAAGCAAGCTCCTAAGCCACCTCCCCAATCCTCTGAAGCACCTCAAAAGGCCCAACGAACAAAGGACTCAATTTGCCTTTCTTTCCAAATCTCATAACACCCTTTATGGGTGAAACCTTCAGTAGAACCTTCTCCCCAACCATACAGGACATATAATGAACCTTCCTATCAACATAACTCTTTTGTCTCGACTACACTGTACGAAGCCTCTCCTGAATCACCTTCACCATGTCCACAGCATCCTACGCTAAGTCCGTACCCAAAAGCCCATCCAACGGGAGATCTACACCACCTCCCATATAGAGCCTCATATTGAGCCGTTTAAATACTCGACCGATAGATGTTGTTATAAGAAAACTTTACGAGCAGTAAAAATTGATCCCATGAACCACCGAAGTCAATCACACAAGCGTGCAACATGTTCGCCAATATCTGAATAGTGCAATCAGACTGCTCGTCCGTCTAAGGGTGAAAAGTTATGCTCAATTCAACCTGAGTACCCAACTCTCTCTGCACGGCCCTCAAAAACTGCAAAGTAAACTGAGTACCTTTATCTAAAATGATGGAAACTGGGACACAATGCAAACGAACAATCTCTCGGATATAGATCTTTGGAAACTGATCTGAAGAATAGGTAGTACAAATAGGAATGAAGTGCGTGGACTTCGTCAGCTGATCCAAAATCACCCAAATAGCATCGAACTTCTTCAAAGTCCATGGGAGCCCAACTACGAAGTCCACAGTGATTTTCTCCCACTTCCCACTCTGGAATATCCATCTACTGAAGCAAGCCACCCGATCTCTAATGCTCGTATTTCACCTGTTGATATTGAGACACCGAGCTACGAATCCCACAACATCTTTCTTCATCATCCTCCACCAATAATGATGTCTCAAATCCTGATACATTTTTGTGGCACCCAGATGAATGGAATACCGCGAGCTGTGGGCCTCTTCCAGAAACAACTCTTGAAGCCCATCCACATTGGGCACAGAAATTTGGCCCTGCATCCTCAACACCCCATCATCACCAATGGTCACATCTCTGGCATCGTCATACTGAAATCTATCCTCAAGGACAAGCAGGTGAGGATCATCATACTAGCGCTCTCTGATGCGATCAAACAAGGAAGATCGAGAAATCACACTAGCTAAGACCCGACTGGCTCCGAAATATCCAACCTCACCAACCGGTTGGCCAAGGCCTGAACATCAACTGCAAGAGGTCTCTCCCTAACAAGAATAAATGAAAAACTTCCCATACTCACCGCCTTCCTACTCAAAGCATCGGCCACTACATTGGCCTTCCCCGGATGGTACAAGATAATAATATAATAGTCCTTTAGCAGCTCCAACCATCTCTGCTGCCTCAAATTGAGATCCTTCTGCTTGAACAAGGGTTGGAGGCTATGATGATCAGTAAACATCACACAAGACACACCATAAAATTAATGCCTCCAAATCTTCAATGCATGAACAATGGCAGCCAACTCTAAATTATGAACTGGGTAGTTCTTCTCGTAGGGCTTCAATTGACGAGAAGCATAAGCAATGACTCTACCCTCCTACATCAACACACACCCAATACCCACTCTCGAAGCATCGCAATACACTGTGTAAGAACCTGAAGCTATGGCGACACTAACACTGGAGATATGGTCAAGGCAGTCTTAAGCTTCTAAAAGCTCGCTTCACACTCATCTGACCAATAGAATGGAGCACCATTCTGAGTTAACTTGGTCAAGGGTTATGAAATAGATGAAAATCCCTAAATGAACCGATGGTAATAACCCAGCAAACCAAGAAAACTACGAATCTCTGTGGCTGAGGATGACCTGGCCCAACTCTGAACCACCTCTATCATCTTCAGATCAACCTGAATACCCTCACTGGACACCACGTGCCCCAAGAAAGCCACTGAACTGAGCTAGAACTAACACTTGGAGAAATTTGCAAAAAGCTTCTCCTCCCTCAACCACTGCAATACCACTCCCAAATGATGCGTGTGCTCCTCCTAACTACGCAAATACACCAGAATATCATCAATGAAAATTATGATAAATGAGTTGAGATACGGCTGGAACACGCTGTTCATCAAATGCATGAACGCTGCTGGGGAATTGGTCTACCCAAAAGACATCACAAGGAACTCATAGTGACCATATCGGGTCTTGAAAGTTGTCTTAGCAATATATGAGTCCCTGATCTTCAGCTGGTGATACCCTGAACGAAGATCAATCTTGGAGAACACCCTCACTCCTTGAAGCTGGTCGAACAAATCATCAATGCGAGGCAAGGGATACTTGTTCTTAATTGTAACCTTGTTAAACTGATTGTAATCAATGCACATCCTCATAGTGCAATCCTTCTTTTTAACGAATAGGATAGGCGTACCCCACAGCAAAACACTAGGCCGAATGAACCCTTTATTGAGAAGTTCCTAAAGTTGCTCCTTCAACTCCATTGGTGCCATATGATATGGTGGAATAGAAATGGGCTGAGTGCCCAGCACTAGGTCAATACCAAAATCAAGATCCCTGTCCGGTGGCATGCCCGACAGGTTTGCAGGAAACACATCGGGAAAATCCCTCACAACTGAAACAGAATCAATGTTAGGAGTCTCTGTATTAACATCCCTCACAAACGCTAAGTATGCGAGACAACCTTTCCCAACCATCCGCTGGACATTCAGAAATGATATCGCCCTACTGGAACAAAATCATTCGAAACTCGCCACTAAATCTATGGCACACCCGGTATAGCCAACGTCGCTATCTTAGAGTGATAGTGTAGAATAGCATGGACCGAGGATAACCAATCTATGCACAAAATCACATCAAAATCCACCTTATAGAGTAACAAAAGATTCACTCGGGTCTCCAGACCCCAAATGGTCACCACACACTACCGGTACACATGGTCCACAATAATAGTATCGCCCACCAAAGTAGATACATGAATAGATGAAACAAGAGACTCATGGGGCGTATCAAAATAACGGGCAAAATATGATGGCACATATGTAAAAGTGGAGCCATGATCAAATAACATAGAGGCATCTCTGTGGAAGACTGAGACAATACCTATAATCACCGCATCTAAAGCAATAGCATTAGGTCTAGCTAGGAGTACATAGAAATGGGACTAACCACCACTTGATCAACCTCCCTCTCTCGGAGACCCCAAAATGACTATCTTCCACCCCTAGCTGGCTGGGTAGGTGGTGAAGTAATTGGTGCTGAAGTCGATAGCTGATTTCTCTACTGAGATGAACCCCCAAGACGACGAGAACACTAACTCCACATATGTCCCAACTCCCCACACTCATAATAACTCCCTAGTAAGGGAACCCCTAGCACTGGGATGACTAGCTGAAGAACCTGGCATAGAAGAGCCCTGAATTGATGGAACATGGGACCAACTTTGAGCTGGAAGGGCACTGAGTGAAGAATGACCCTGCTGAGAACCGTGAGAGCCTTGGCCTGATGATGCCCCACGATAACCTGGGCAAGCTTACTAAGCATGCCTAAATAGGCAGCCCCTGCCGTGCTGAAATTGACCTCTTGAAGGAGCACCCCCAAAACTACCAGATCCCCGAGGCCTCTTGGCCTTCCTCTCCTCTGGCTCCTGGCGAAGAACTGACTCTCTTGCGAGTGATATTAACAACCTCCTCAAAAGTAGCACCTAACACCCTCTCTCTGGTCATGAGAATCTAAAGCTGATATGTGAGACCATCAATGAACCTCCTGATTCTCTCTTCATCTATAGAAACCAACCAAATAGTATGATGAGCTAACTCTGAGAACCTCATCTCATACTAAGTCACAGTCATATATCCCTGTCACAACTACTCGAACTGCCTGCGCAGCTCCTCTTTGCGGGACTGTGGCATATATTTCTCCAAAAAGAGAATGGAGAACTACTGCAAGGTTAGGGGAGCCGCACCAACAGGCCTACACCTCTCATAAGCCTCCCACTAAGTGAAGGCAGCTCCAGTAAACTGCAAAGTAGTAAATACGACCTTGCCGATCTCCAGAATACCCGCGGTGTAATGAATCCTCTAACACCTATCCAAGAAACCCTTGTCATCCTCGCCCTCTATACCACTGAAAGTCGGAGGTGGAAGTCCACCAAACCTCTCCAATCTATGTTTCTTGTTCTTTGGCATAACCAGAGTTATATAACCCAGAGCAGCTACCACCAGCTGGGTTGGGGGTGCCTCTAGTGTCTACAATGCCTAAACAACCTGCTCGTCTGTGCGGGCGGTGGGAGTCCAAGTGTCTCCCCTGATGTGAGAAGTTGCTGCAGTAGCAGAAACTGCGACCGCATTCGCAAGACTAGTGCACACAATCAAGATCTGAGCCAAGGTCTCTTTTAGACCCGGAATGACAATAGGCACAGTCGATGCCTGAGCTGGTACTGCTGGAGCATCCATAAGTGGGACCTGATCTTGAACTGGGGCTGCTGGTGGATCTGCAGGTGCTGCCCCAGCTGATGTGTGGGCTACACCCATGCCCCTATCACAACCTCGACGGTATTCTCGGCCTCTAGTGGCCCCAGCTGGTGGTATTGGTGGTCGTCCATTCTGACCGGTAGCACGTGTCCTCCCCATCTGTGAGAGAATAGAATAACAGAAGTTTAGTGCTAGAATCAACATATTCGCACAACAAGAATTCAAGAACATGAAGTTTTTCTAAAGGTTCTGTAGCCTCCCGAGGATAAATACAGACGTCTCCGTACTGATCCGTGAGACTCTACTAGAGCTTCTCATGACTCGTGAGACCTATGTAACCTAGGCTCTGATTCCAAATTGTCACGACCCTAAAATGGACCCAGTCATGATGGCGCCTATTGTGAAACTAGGACAGCTGACACAAACCCCAAAACCAACCCAACAATTATAATAAGTCATTTAAAAGTTATTAATAAGCTAAAATACCAAACTTTAAGATAAAATAGAACAGTGCGAAAACAAAACACAGCTAGATATTGGGGTGGCACCAGTCATGAACAACTACAACTAGTCTAGAAATATGAACGACAACCGAATTTGAAACAAAGATAATACAAAGCAGAATAAAGATAGGAAGGAGAAGCACGGGGATGCGAACATGAAGCAGCTACCTAGTCAACTCCGAAAGCCTGCTGGAAGATAAATCAGCACTCGCTAGTGTGACCTGAGACTCCAAGATCTGCACAAAGCGTGCAGGGAGTAATGTGAGTACGCCAACCCAGTAAGTAATAAAAGTAAAGGCATATGAGCACTAAGAAAACATGCAAGCCACGTCATAATGCTACAGCAAAACAGTATAAATAAAAAAAAATGCAGTAAAAACAATGAACTCATAAAAAATGACTCAGTTGTATAAATTCCTTTTCAAAACTTCTTTTAATAGTTTCAAACGAGTGACCAAAAATATTGAGTAATAGATTAGAAACGTAAATAGCCCTCGAGCAGCAACATGAATCAACAACCGCCCCTCTAACAAAATGTCAACAGAACCATCCTCTCGGACTACCTCAAAATCACTCGTAATCATCCCCTCACGTAATAACATGAAACAACAACAGCCCCTCAGGAAATATCACATCTCACACTGGGTACCCGTGCTCACTGGGGGTGTACAGACTCCTGGAGGGTCTCCTACAGCCCAAGCACTGTAACAAGCCATCTCGTGGCATAATCAAGAAGGTCGTCGGCCTCATAACAATCACAAGACACCTTGTGGCATAATAAATTAGGCCCTCGGCCTCTCATATATCGCAAATCAGTACCACATGCTATGGAGCACAGCCTCATCCCATGATATCCTCACAACACAGGCCCTCGGCCTCACTCAGTGAGACCTCACTCAAGCCCCTCTGGCTGACAGTAAAACAAGTACTCGGCTCAAAATTTCATTTATGAAATCAAAAGGAGTGAATAAAACTGAGTAATGAAAACAGTAAGAACATTGCATAATTGAGTGTAAATATCAAACTGAAAATAGTAAGGAAAAGAGTAGTAAAAGCCCTTAAGGACCAAAATAATCGGCTCAAGGCCTAGACACGGCATTTAGCCCCAAACATAGTAATATTTTTCCAAAACACAATAATATTAAATAGTGTCCTATCAAATACGCGAAATAACAGTCATACGGGACGGACCAAGTCACAATCCCCAATGTGCACGACCCCACACTCATCATCTAGCGTGTGCGTCACCTTAAAATAGCACAACGATGTGAAATCCGGGGTCTCATATACTCGGGACAACATTTTCAATCATTACTTACCTCAATCCGATCCAAACTCTAGCCCGCGATGCCTTTGCCTCTCGTACCGGCCTCCAAATGCTCCAAATCTATCCAAAGCCAGAATATACTCATCAATATTTGCTAAAGGAACAAAACCCACTCTAAAATAATCAAATTACACAAAAAATCCCAAAATTGACCACATTCGACTCTCGAGCCCATGTCTCAAAATCCATTAAAAATCACATCAATAGAATCCTTACATTCTCACGAGTTCGTACATATCAAATATACCAATATCTGACGACAAACAACCCCTCAAATCCCTAATCAAAGGCCTCCAATTTCAAACCCTAGTTCTTCAATTTTAACCACTAATTCCCATAAATTGCAAGCCTAATCAGTGAAATAACACCATAGAAACGAGTTTTAGGTTCAACAATCTTACCTCAATGAAACCTCAACGAAGTTCCCTTGAATTCCCTCTTCAAAATCTCCCAAAAAGCTCCAAAACCGACTTAAAAATGGTGAAGAAGAGCTGAAAATCGCGAAGTCCATTATTTATATGTTCTGCCCCAGGAATAGCGCATCTGCGGTTAAAATCATTGCACCCGCGGACTCGTACCTGCGATCCCAGGTGTGCACCTTCGGAAATCACTTATCTGCCCCATCTCACACCTACGCTCAAACACCTGCACCTACCCTATCGCAGGTACATCCAAAGGTCTGCATCCCCGGCTCCTGCCCTTTTCCAATTTGGTCGCATTTGCGGCCCTTACAACGCATCTGCGGCATCGCACCTGTGGTCCCCAATCTGAAGATGCAAAAATAGTAGAAGCAAAAAGTTCTGCAGCTACTCCAAAACTCCAAACTCCCTATCAACCGTCCAAATCCATCTCAAGACCTCGGGACCTCAACCAAATATTCCAACAAGTCACATAACACTATTCAAACTTGTGCCAGTCCTGGGAACACTGAAAACAATGTCGGAACACCAAATCCCCCTCGGATTCTAGCCTAAGGATTCAAAAAAATTCTAAATTCCACTTTTGATAAAAAAGTCTATCAAGCCTCATCCGAATGACTTGAAATTTTACACATACATGCCAAATGAAATAGCGAACCTACTCCAATTTTCATAATTCCATTCCGACCCCTTTATCAAAATCTCCGCTACCAACTGGAAAACGCCAAAATTCCAATTTTGCCAATTCAAGCCTAAATCTACCCCGGACCTCCAAAACACATTCTGATCGCGCTCTTAAGCCCCAAATCACCTTTCAAAGCTATCCAAATCATAAAAACCGAATTCCGAGATCGTTTGCTCACAAATCAACTTTTGGATGACTTTTCCAACTAAGAGACAAACTTAAGAGACTAAGTGCTTCAAACATTTCCAAATCCATTCCGAATTTGGACCAACTACCCCGATACCATATAACACAGATGAACAAAGCATAATGAAACAGAAATGGGGGAAACGGAGCAGTAACTCATGAAACGATCGACCGGGTCGTTACACTCAATTTCCACTAATTTCCATGTTAAAAGCTACACATAATCAATGTATTTAACTCATAATAAGTTGGATTAACTTACCTCCAAGTTGCTGGGTGGAAGCCCCTCTCAAGAAGCTCCAAAGTCGCCCAACAATGGAGAAAATGAGAAAAAATAACCAAACCCAATATTTAATGTGTTCTGCCCAGCGACTTCCACACCTGCGAACTCCTTGCCGCTTCGGCACGTCAGCTTCTGCGGATGCTCCTCCGCACCTTCACCTATTGCTACTTCTGTGGCCTTCCTTTTTGCTTTTGTGCTTGTGTGGATGCGGTCAAGGCTCCGCACCTGCGGTCCTTCATCTGGGCGGCATTGTTCCGCTTTTGCGACTTCTAGGACGCTTCTGCAGCTCCGCACATGCGGCCAAAAGCTTGCAGGTGCAGTTACACTAGAAGCCAGCAACCTCATTCTTCTTCAAGTCCAAATTTTGATCCGTTAATCACCCGGAATCCATCAGAGGCCCCCCGGACCCCATCCAATCATTCCAACCGGTCCCAAAACATAATGCGGACCTGCTCGAGGCCTCAAATCACATCAACTTGATGCACTTTAGAACTTCGACTTCTTCATTTGATGTCGAAACCTATCAAATCACCTCCGATTGACCTCAAATTTTGCACAAAAGTGATATTCGACATCACATACCTACTCCAACTTCCGGAATCGGAATCCGACCCCGATATAAAAACTTCCACTTCCGGTCAAACTTCTCAAAAACTTTCAAATTTCTAGCTATCGCCAAATGACTCCAAAATGATCTACGGACCTCTAAATCCACTTCCGTTTGCACTCCTAATACCAGAATCACCATACGGAGCTATTCCCAGACTCGGAATCCTAAACAAACATTTATAACACTGAAATGGACTTCAACCCAAACTTATGAAATGAAATTTTTCCGAAATGCTAACTTACACAATAGGCATCGAAACGCTCTCTGGTACTCCAAAACCCTATCTGAACATACGCCCAAGTCTAGAATTATCATACAAACCTACAGGAACCATCAAATCCTGATTTCAATGTCGTTTACTCAAAAATTTAATCTTATTTAACTATGCCAACTTAAAGCTTTCGAAATGAGAATTTTCTTTCCAGATCAATCTTGAACTTCCCGAAATTCAATTTCGATCACGTGTACAAGTCCTAAGACCTTAAGTGAAGATGCTCAAGACCTCAAACTGTTGAACCTCCAGGGATACAAAATGACCCGTCGAGTCGTTACATCATGCTGAATATCTCATATGCTCACACTCTCAAATACTTATCCACTCAGTATTGTATATGGATCACACGGCCCATGGAAGATCCATCTCGAATTATATACATCTCTGACAGGAGTCAATCAGTACTGAGGAAGGTCAATCCAGCCTTATGGAGAAGATTCATCTTCGGGTAATAATAATACCCTCAAAACTGCTCGGTACTGTATATGGCTCACACGGCCCAAGAAAGATCCATCCTAGAATATATACATCGCTGACCATCAGTCTCCAATATCGAGGACATAGGCCAATCCAACCTCATAGAGAAGATCCATCTCCAATAATAATATTAATTGCGCTCACTATGGGTGTGTACAGACTCCAGAGAGGATCTTTCACCCCAAGAGCTATCACATATTAATATAACTGTTGCGGCGTGCATCTTGATCCCACAACAGTCACTCATAATCAGGCTCTCAACCACACTCAGTTATCACTCTCCGTCTCATCTACGGCCTCACAATGCTATGAAAACTAGCCCGGAACAATGATATAATGTGCCAATAAATAATAACTGACTGAGATATGATATGAAATGGATGAATATGACTGAGTATAAAATATCAATGAATCATTGAGATGACAACAAGAAACAACCACTAGGGGTCAAAATAGTATCAGCATAAAGCGCTAACATGATATCTAGCATGTTTTACAACTCATTCCCTTTATCACATAATGAAAACATGGATATCAACAAGAAAGAGTCACTAAATGGTGCCATGGAATGAACAAGGTCCCGATTCTCGCGATGCATGCCCGCACGCCCATCACATGGCTTGTGCATCACCTCAATACTAACCCTATAACATGTAGTTTGAGGTTTTGAACCCTGAGAATAAAGTTTGAAAGCATTACTTACCTCAAACTGAGCAAAAATCCTACTCCACAATGCCCTTGCATCTCAAACTCATCCCCCAAACACCCTGAATCTAGCAAGAGGCGTTATAATACGATCAATATAGGCTAAAGGAATCAATTCCACAAGAAAAACACCAATTCATAGCCAAAATCTGAAATCGCCTCAAACCCGGCCCTGGGCCCACGTCTTAATATTCGACAAAAGTCAAAAACCCGAAAGCCATTCACTCACAGGTCTAACCATACTAAATTCATAAAAATCCGACATTATTTTCCCTTCCAAAACCACACAATTCACTCTCAAAATTCCCAAGACCTAACCCCCAATTTTCACTTCAAAACCTACTAATTAGGTAGGAAATCAGTGGGCAAACACCATTCCTAAGAATAGTAAGACTCAATAAACTTACGCCAGTGATAAACCTCGAATTCCCATTCAAAAATCTCTTAGAAATCTCCAAAACCCATATTCAAAAATGTGAAAATGAGAAGAATTCTTGAAGTCCTCTATTTATATTTTCTCCCGAGAAAAACCGCACCTACGGTTCAAATTGCGCATCTGTAGGTCCGCATATTCAAACCAAGCTCCTCTTATGCGGAAAATCACCTAAAATCCAGCCTTTGCTTCTACGATCAGGTGAGCACATCAGAGGTTATCGTGGGTGTGGAACCCCATCGCATCTGCGGTTCAAACACGCACATGTGCCCCCTAATCCGTTTCTGTGACCATCGCATGTGCGGGAACTTCATCGCACCTGCGCCTTCTGACCAGATCCTTTAATCGTGCATCTGCGATGTTTTCCTCGCTTCCACAGGCTCACACCTGCGATGAGATATCCGCATATGCGATTATGACAGCTGAGTTCAACTTCAGCAATCTTCTAATTTCAAAACTTGTTCTGTTAATCACCCGAAATCAACCTGAAGCCCTCGGGACCTCAACCAAACATACCAACATATCCCACAATATCATACAACCTTAGTTAAATCATCAAATCACCTCTAACGATATCATGAACATGAATTACAATGGATTCAAGCCTAATGAACTTTATTTCCAAATTCTACAAACAATGCCAAAACCTATCAAATCACATCCGAATGACCTCAATTTTGAAAACAAGTTAGAAATGACACCAAGATCCTACTCCAACTTCCGAAAATCCAATCACCAATAGTCACATCTCTGGCATCACCATCCTGAACCCTGTCCTTGAGGACAAGCAAATGAGGGTCACCGTACTGGTGCTCTCTGATGCGATCAAATAAGGAATACAGAGAAACCACACAAGCTAGAACTCGATTGGGCTCCAAGATATCCAATCTCACAAACTGATTAACCAAATCTTGAACATCAACTGCAAGAGGTCTCTCCACAATAGGTAGGAATGCAAGACTACCAATACTCACTGCCTTCCTACTCAAGGCATCAGCCACCATATTGGCCTTTGCAAGATGATACAAAATGGTAATATCATAGTTCTTTTGCAGCTCCAAACATCTTCGCTGCCTCACATTGAGATCCTTCTACTTCAATAAGTGCTGGAGGCTACAATGATCAGTAAACACCTCACAAGACACACCATAGCGATAGTGTCTCCAAATCTTCAACGCATGAACAATGGTAGCCAACTCCAAATCATGAACAGGGTGTTTCCTCTCGTAGGGCTTCAACTGGTACGAATCATAAGAAATCACTCTACCCCCTTACATCAAGACACACTCAATAGCGATCTGAGAAGCATCATAATAAATTGTATAAGAACCAGAAGATGATGGCGGAACTAACACTAGAGTTGTGGTCAAGGCAATCTTGAGATTTTGAAAGCTTGCCTCCCACTCATCCGACCACCTAAAAAGAGCACCTTTCTGGGTCAATTTAGTTAAGAGCAGTACAATAGAGGAGAAACCCTGTCCGAACCGATGGTAATAACCCACCAAACTAAGAAAGCTACGAATCTCTATGGCTGAGGAGGATCTGGGCCAACTCTGGCCGCCTTTATCTTCTTCGGATCTACCTAAAAACCCTCACTGGACACCACATGTACCAAGAATGCCACAATTGATCAAAAACTCACACTTTGAGAACTTATCATAAAGCTTCTCCACCCTGAATCACTACAACACAATCCGCATATGCTGGGAATTCTCCTCCTAGCTACGAGAGTACACCAGGATATCATAAATTAATACAGTAATGAATGAGTCGAGATAAGGCTGGAACACATTCTTCATTAAATGCATGAATGCTTCTAGGGCACTGGTCAGCCTAAAAGACATCACAAGGAACTCATAATGACCATATCGAGTCCTGAAAGCTGTCTTAAGAATGTCTGAGTCCCTAATCTTTAACTGGTGATACCCTGACCTCAAATGAATCTTGGAGAACACCCTCGCTCCCTAAAGCTGGTCAAATAAATCATCAATGTGAGGCAAAGGATACTTGTTCTTGATTGTGACTTTGTTCAATTGCCTATAATCAATACACTTTCTCATGCTTCCATCCTTCTTCTTCACAAATAGAATAGGTGCACCCCATGGTGACACATTAGGCTGAATAAATCCCTTATCAAGGAGTTCTTGAAGCTACTCCATCAATTTCTTTAACTCCGCTGGTGCCATAGGATACGGTGGAATGGAAATGGGCTGAGTGTCCAGCACCAAATCAATACCAAAGTAAATATCCCTATCCTGTGGCATGCCCGGCAGGTCTACAAGAAAGGCATCCAAAAAATCTCTCACCACCGGAACTGAGTCAATAGTAAGAGTCTCTGCACTGACGTCCCTCACAAAGGCCAAATAAGAAAGACAATCCTTCTAAACCATCCGATGGGCATTCAAGAGTGAAATCACTCTACTAGGGATATAATACAATGTACCTCGCCACTAAATGCGTGGCACTCCAGGCATAGCCAACGTCAACATCTTAGCATGACAGTCCAGAATAACATGATGCGGAAACAACTATACATGCCCAATATCACATCAATGTCAGCCATGCTAAGTTGCAACAAATCCACTCTAGTCTTTATTCCCCCAATAGTCACCACACACAACCAATATACACGGTCCACAACACTAGTATCACCCATCGGAGTAGATATATGAATTGATGAAATAAGAGACTCGCGGGGCATATCCTAACAATGAACAAAATACGATGACACATATAAAAAGGTGGAACCAGGATTAAATAATATAGAGGCATCGCTGTGGAAAATTTAGATAATACCTGTGATCACAGCATGTGAAACAATAGTATCAGCTCTGACAGGGAGTGCATATAAATAGTCCTAACCACCACCTGATCAACCTCCCTCTCTAGGGTGACCCCTAACTGATTGAGCCCTACCCCGAGCTGACTGGGTGAGTGGTAAAGTGACTGGTGCTGAAGTCAAAGGCTCACTCCTCTGCTTAGATGAATCTCCTAAAATGTGGGGACAATTCCTCTTGATATGACCCAAGTCTCCACACTCAAAGCAACCTCACCTTATAAATGGCAGTGGGACTGAAGGGTGCCCTAAGCACCAGGATGACTGCTAGAAGGACCAGGCGTAGATGAACCATAAGCTAATGGTGCATGAGATGAACTCTAAGTTGAGAAGGAGCTGGGAGATGAGTGGCCCTTCTGAGAACTGTAAGAACCATGGCCAGATGATGCATCACGGTGAATTGGAAGAGCCGTCTGAGCATGCCTGAAAAGGCAACCCCTGCCGTGGTGAAACTAACCTCTCAAAGGAACACCACCAAAACTACTAGATCCCCAAGGCCTCTTAGCCTTCTTCTCAACTCGCTCTTGGCGGCGAACTGAATCTACCTCCCGAGCAATGCCAACCACCTCCTCAAAAGAAGCATCAGACACCCTCTCCCTGGTCATATGAATCCATAGTTGATATGTGAGGCCATCCACAAACTTCCTGATCCTCTCTCTATCTTTGGGAACCAACCATTGATCCTCTTTCTGTATATAGGTGACTCCGGTGTTTAAAATCTTTGTAGCACCTGCTCAGGTGGACAGGCAGTAGGAGTCTGAGCACCTTCCCCGGCCTAAGAAGTAGCTGCTACGACTGGAACAGAGACCGTTTGAGCTAGACTGGTGCACACGGTCAAACTTTGAGCTAGGCCCTCCTAAAGTACTTGGATAACAATAGGCACGACTGGTGCCTAAGGTGGTCCCACTGGTGCATTTATAGCCAGAACCTAATCCTGAACTGGGGCAACTGGTAGGTCTACAAGTTCCGCCCTAGCTACTGTGTGGGCTGCACCCCTGCCCCTACCACGACCTCTACAGCAACCTCGGCCTCTCACGGCCCCAATTGGTGGTACTTGTGGTTGTCTGTCCTACCCGGTAGCACGTGTCCTCTCCATCTGTGAGAGAATATAATAACAGAAGTTTATTTACCAAAATCAATAGATTCGCATGACAAGAATTCAAGAATATGAAGTTTTTCCTAAAGGTTTTGTAGCCTCTCAAATATAAGTACAGGCGTCTCCATACTAATTCGTAAGACTCTACTAAACCCGCTCATGACTCATGAGACCTATGTGACCTAGACTCTAATACCAACTTTTCACGACCCAAAACTTGACCCGTCGTGATGGCACCTATCGTGGAACTAGGCCAGCTCAGTAAGAAATGAGTCCAAACTATAGAGTGAAAGGTAGTAACAAACTTAAACGTAGTAGAAATAATAGAAATATATGTGCAATAACGTAGGCATGCTTTCAATTTAATAGACAGCTAAAATGGTAAGATAGAAAACATACAAACAAAGTAAAGAATAAAACTCTGCTACATATACATGCCAATGCACATGTTGTATGTGATGCACCATGCTGACTATCTCATATGCTCACACTCTCAATTACTCGTCCACACAGTATTGTATATGGCTTATACAGCCCATGGAAGATCCATCCCGGATTATATACATTTCTGACAGTAGTCAATCAGTACTGAGGAAGGCCAATCTAACCCTATGGAGAAGATCCATCTTTAGGTAATAGTAGTATCCTCACAACCACTCGTTACTATATATGGCTCACATGGCCCAAGAATATATACATCACTGACCATCATACATCAGTACTGAGGACATAGGCCAATCATGCCTCATGGAGAAGATCCATCTCCAATAATAATATCTCTACTACACTCACTGTAGGTGTGTACAAAGTCCGGAGGGGCTCCTTCAGCCCGAGCTCTATCACAAATCAATATAACTGATACGTTGTGCAGCTTGATCCCATAACTGTCACTCATAATCAGGCTCTTAGCCTCACTCAGTCATCACTCTCCAGTGCTCACAATGCCGTGAAAACTAGCCTGGAACAATGATATGATGCGCCAATAAATAACAACTGAGACTGAGATACGATATGAAATGCATGAATATTACTGAGTATAGAATATCAATGAATCAGTGAGATGGCAGCAAGAAACGACCACTAAGGATTTTAACAATATCGGCGTAAAGCCCTAACATGATATCTAGCATGTTTTACAGCTCATTACTTTATACATCATGAAAACACAGATATCAACAAGAATGAGTCCCTAAACGGTACCATCATATGAATCAGGTCCCGATCCTCACAGTACATGCCCATACACCCGTCATTTGGCATGTGCGTCACCACAATAATAACCATATAACACATAGTTCGTGGTTTCGAACCAAGTTGGAAAGCATTATTTACCTCAAATCAAGCAAAAATCCTACTCCACAATTCCCTTGCCTCTCAACAGGGCCTTAGAACGTCCCAAATCTAGCCACAAGCAATAACGTCCCAAATCTACCCACAAGAAATACAATACGATTAATATAGGCTAAGGGAATCAATTCCACAAGAAAAATACCAATTCATAGCCAAAATCCAAAATCGGCTCAAATCCCGGCCCCTAGCCCATGTCTCAAAATCTGACAAAAGTCACAAAACCCGAAAGCCCATTCACTCACAAGTCTAAGCATAATAAATTCATCAAAATCCGATATCATTAGCCCTTCCAAAACTCCATAATTTACTCTCCAAATTCCCAAGCCCTAACCCCCAATTTTCATTTCAAAACCTTACAAATTTGTTGGGAAATCAACGAAAAAGCACCATTGCTAAAGATAGTTATGTTCAAGAAACTTACCTCATTGATAAACCTCGCATTCCCCTTCAAAAATCTCTTCAAAATTTCCAAAACCCGTGTTCAAAAATGTGAAAATTAGAAGAATTCAAGAAGTCCTCCAGTTATACTTTCTGTCCAGCAAAACCGCGCCTACGGTACAAATTGCGCATCTGCAGGTCCGCATTTGCGGACAAAGCTCCGCTTCTGCAGAAAATCACTTAAAATCCATCCTTCACTTCATCAATCAGTTGACTGCATCTATGGTCATAGCAGGTGCATAACCCAATTGCAATTGCGGTCCAAACACGCACCTAGGCCCCTTAATCCGCTTATGCGACCATCGCAGGTGTGGGAACTTCATCGCACATGCGCCTTCTTCCTAGAACATCCAATCTCTCATATGCGATGTTTTTCTCGCTTTTGTGGGCTCACAACTACAATGAGACATCCGTAGGTGCGATTATGATAGCTGAGTTCAATTTCAACAATCTTCCAATTTCCAAACTTGTTCCATTAATGACCCGAAATCAAGTCGAGGCCCTCGGGAACTCCACCAAACATACCAAAATATCCCACAACATCATACAAACTTAGTCATATCATCAAATCAACTCGAACAACATCAGAAAAATAAATTACAGAGAATCCAAGCCTAATGAACTTCTAAACTTCCAAACTCTACAAATAACACCAAAACCTATTAAATCACATCCCAATGACCTCAAATTTTGCATACAAGTCAGAAATGACACCAAAGAACCTACTCCAACTTATGAAAATCCAATGCGACTCGGATATAAAAATTTCCACTGCCTACCAAGACCCCAAAATCTTAACTTTTGCCAATTCAAGCCTAATTCCACTATGGACCTTCAAATTACATTTTGGATGCGATCCTAAGTCCAAAATCACCTAACGGAGCTAACAAATGATAAAAATTCAAATATGAGATCGTTTGCGCATAAGTCAGTATCCGATCAAATTTCCCAACTTAAACCTTCTCACAAGAGACTAAGTGTCTCAACTCACCCCAAAATCACTCTGGACCCAAACCAACTACCCGATAAGTCAAAATATAGCTGAAGAACACAAAAGAAGCAGGAAATGGAGGAACTGGGCTATAACTCTCGAAACGATCGGCGAGGTCGTTCAAAATCGAGACCGTTTTTGCATAAATTTACACAAAGTCTCTACCTTCATATTACACCCCGTATTTTTGCACGTGAACATATGTCATAATTAAATTGATATAATCTTAGGAATGAGATTATTTAGAGGTTATAAGCAATATGATATTTCAAACATTTGATAAGTAAATTCGTAAAGATGAGAGGGTAAGCGAATCAAAGAAAATAAGTTTCGTCGAAGTTTGACATTTTGGGATAAAAATGGCCCGAGCTAAAATACACCCGGTAATTATGGACTAGCACCATACAAGGTACCACATGCCATGATAGTAAGGTGTATAAGTGTGTTAAAAGTGAGTAGTATTTTAAATAATTTGAGATAATTTTTAATCATGTGGGTAATTAGTTAATGGGAGATTAACTAATTGATTATGAAATTAGTGGTAGTTAAGGCTTTTGGATAAGACCAACATGGCAGCCCACTATGCCCATATATATGACTCTTAAAACATTGCAAGGTGGCATAGTTAGAACAATTTTGGTAGCCAAGTCTTTCAATGTGGGGCCCACACCACAAGACTTACAAAAACTTATCTAAATCACTTAAGAAGGTGCTTACAACTCAACAACAAGGTGAAGGGGAACTTCAGCAAGTCATACGAAATCATTTTGTGTAATAGTAATGTGAGGATTTTCATAACATCTTCAACAAATTGAACAAGATTTCATAGCAATTCAACAATATTTCTTAGCATCTTAGCAACGTGGTATTTGTGATTCTAAGGGAGTATGGTGTAATCTTCCTCAAGGAAATCATGGATTTTTCCTTACTTCGATCCATCGTTACGTATTTTCGCAAAAGACGTGTGTTATAGGGATTGTCAAAAGAATCGCCTCAAGTATGTTAAGGCTATCCCCTATTTCTTTTTGGCATGATCCAAATAATACAAATAAAAGAGCAAAATACGCAACTTTCATAAATGACTTTATTCATAGAAATGTTATGGGTGTCTATATTTTTGACTTCCCATATGAATTATTATTATATCTTATATTCATAAATGTCGAAAAAATACATATTTGGTAAAGTTTATTCGAAAGGCATATTGATTTTTATGGCATTCCGAGAAAATCTTATTAATGTATTTCTTATAAATTTCATGCATTTATACATGTACATTGACCCTGTGAGCATGTGATTTTTGCCTCGTTTAATTACTCCGATAAAATTCATTAGAATTAGGATTTTTCTTTTATTATTTGAATTTTATGGAATTAATTGCAGGATTTTGTATTTTGTTTGCATTTTTATGTGTTCATTATTAATTGATATAATTCGTAAAAAATAAAAAATAGTACGCTTGTATTTAGGACCTCATTTCAGTATTTTTTTTTAGTCAATTAATATTACAAAAATCAAGAAAATAGCAAAAATGGTTCTTTTTTATTTCTACTTTCAATTTTTTAGATTTGTCTTAGTTTTCTTTTAAAATTAAGAATTGGCTAATTTTGGAAATTAATTAGTATAATTTTAGAGTGAATTTAGGTCTTTATTTTAAATTTTGCATTTAACAAAAATCTAAAAATAAAATAAGAAAAGTAAAGTAAAAAAGGAAAATCAAATAAAAATTGAAGAGGTCGTAATACATACCATTTTTGGGCCAATTTTGATATCAGCCCAAACAAATCCCTCCCAGACCCACCAAATCGAACCCAAACCCGCCCCAGTCCGGTCCAGCTTCCCCCCGTCTCCCAAAACGACCTCGTTTTGATAAATTTTGATCCTAGCCGTCGAGGATCTTTGATCAGACGGTCAGGAACTGAGGATCGTTTGACATTAAAGTGTTGGAACTCTAACCTTTCCCCCTCATCCGATCATCTCTTAGAACCCCTAACATACGCCGGCGTAGTGCCGCCAACCCTCCGCCGTCCACCGCCGACCAAAAATTGCCTACGGCGGCGGCAAAACTTCAAATAACTCCAAATTTTTACCATAGCTCTGTCTTCATCTCCCAAGTCCATATCCAACCTTATCTCCCTTCAAATCCTAGCCAATCTCTTCGAATATCAAATCGAAAGCTCGGACCAAAACCCTAACTCCTTCAAAATTCCCAAAAATCACACCCCATATGTGACGACCCGACCCATCGTCTAATGCGTTACTGCCCCATTTTTCCCCATTTTATGCTTCTTCAGGTTTCATTATCAGTATGTGGTGTGTTAGAGTTGATTTGGATTGCTATTGGTGGAAAATGAAATACTTAGTCTCTTTAAGGAAGGCCTGTTTTGAAAAAGTCAACCGGATGTTGACTTATGAGTTAGAGGGCTCGGATGGGATTTTTGGTAATTTTATTAGCTTCGGGAAGTGATTTGTGACTTACGAGTGCGATCGGAATTGAATTTAGAGTTCCAGTGTAGAATTAGGCTTGAATTGGCGAAGTTGGAATTTTAGCGAATTCCGGTCGATATGTGAGAATTTGATGTGAGGGTCGGAATGGAATTCTGAGAGTTGCTGTAGCTTTGTTTGTCGATTTTGGATATGGGTGCAAATTTTCAGGTCATTCGGACATCGTTTGGTCGGGTTTATGATTGAAAGTGCATTTCGGAAGTTCTTGAAGAACTTAGGCTTTGATTTGATGATTTTGATGTTAACGTTAGTGATTTGGTGACTCGAGCAAGTTTGAATAAGGTAATAGATCATGTTTGTGCTTTTGGTTGAGGTTCCGGAGGCCTCGGGGTGAATTCGGGTGGTTAAACGGAGAGTTTGGAGTTTGTTGCATGGTCTGGTTTTGCTGATTCTGTCATTTTCGCATCTGCGGAAAAGGGACCGCATAGGCGGTTACGCATATGCGGCATAGAGGTCGCAGTAGCAATTTTGGTATTGGATGAGAAGGTCCGCAGAAACAGAACTTGGTCCATATTAGGAGGTCCGCAGGAGCGGAAATCTAACCGCAGAAGCGGTCCTGGGTAAACCGCAGAAGCGGAGTTCGAGTCGCAAAAGCGGAGAGGGGGCTTTTAAGTGTGAACTGCATAAGTGGATTTTTGGCCGCAGAAGCGGTCCCGCAAAAGCGAAAGCGGGACCGCATAAGTGAAAAATCGCTGTGGCAGAAAGGTTTATATCATTAATTCATCTGCGAGCTTATGTCATTTTTCCTCCATTATGGAGCGATTTTGAGAGCCTTGAGGCAATTTTGAAGAGGGATTCAAGGGAGAATGATTAGAGGTAAGTTCCTTGGCCTAATTATTCAAGTTTATGGCAAATTTAACATGGAAATTGGTTGAAATTCATTAAAAAAGGGTAAAGCTAGGGCTTGAAATTTTTATATTCCAAATTGGGATTTTGATAGGTCATTTGAGCTCGGGTTTGGGAGTTCTTGGTATGTATGGACTCGTGGAGAGATGAGGAATCTGGTAATGTGAGTTTTGTAATTTTTTGAGAAGCGGGCCCGGGGCTCGGGTTTTTGTTAGTTTTGGGATTTTGCTACATTTCGATTGTTTTCGATTGGGTTATATCCCCTTAGCCTATTGTAATGTATCGCTCTGATTTTGGTTATATTCGACGCCCGTGGAGGCCAATTTGAGGGGTAAAGGTGTCACGAGCGAGGAATTTCACCGGTTCGAGGTGAGTAATACTTGTAAATGATATCCTGAGGGTTCGAAACCCCGGATTTGCACATCATAGTGCTGTATTGAGGTTACTTGCACGCCGGATATGAGCGTGGGGTAGAGCACCATTGGGGATTGTGACTTGGTCCGTCCCGGTTGTTGATTTTATTGCGTATTTGACTGAAACTACTTGTTATCATCATAATTTGGGCTGATTGCCATGTTTGGGTTTCGTGCCAACTATGTGAATCCTTTGGGGATTGAGATTACTGTTTTTGTATATCTTGCATATCATTTGGTTTCAGTCCAAGATTTTAAATACTGTTTTGTAAACTCAACCGTATTTCTAAGTTTTGAAAACGCAAATGATATTTTAAATGTTATTTCGGGCTGAGAACTACTGTTTTATAAATGCCCAAGGGGGTTATGATGTTTTCTGGACTGATTATGGGAGGCTCGGGCTGCACGCCGCAATTGTGACTTGAAACAGTGGTAACAATAACAATGTGTGATGTGACTTGAAACATTATGGGTGGCTCCGGCTACGCACCACAGTAGTATTATACTGATTATGGGTGGCTCGGGCTGCGCGCCGCAGCGGTGTTACATTTATATTGAGGCTGAGTGCCTGGATGATTATACTGATATTGATATGAGGCTGAGAGCCTAGATTTGATGCCACGAGATGACTTGTTATTGTGTTTGGGCTGTAGGAGCCCCTTCGGAGTATGTACACGCCCCCAGTGAGCGCCGTCGACTATAAATAAACATGGGTGGCTCGGGCTGCGCGCCGCAGTGGTTACTGGAATGTACCATCATATGCATTGCATTGCATTCATGCATTTGTTCATTATTTGTTGTTTGTGATATTCCTGGAGATAATAATCTACTTTTGCTGGTGCTATCTGATCATTGAGTATTGGGGTCCGAGTGGCTGACCAGGAACGAGGATATTGCCCGAGGGGCAGATTTCTGTGCATAGTGTCACAAAATTGTTTTGGAAATATTTTTGGTAACTGTTGAAAAGATTATTTTCAAAAGAAATTTTAACTGAGCCCTGATGTTTACCAAAGGATTTCACGGTTTTACTGTTTTTCTAAAAAGGGTTGTACTATCCTATATAGTATGATGGAGTGCCTTACGTGATTTCTTGCTTTCAACTATTATTTACTTTTATTACTCATTGAGTTGGAGTACTCACTTTACTCCCTGCGCCTCGCGTGCAGATGTAGGTACTTGACCACCCGGTAGCGGGTTTTGAGCCGATTGATGATTTTGATGTTAACGCTAGTGATTTGATGACTCGAGCAAGTTTGAATAAGGTAATAGATCATGTCTGTGCTTTTGGTTGAGGTCCCGGAGGCCTCGGGGTGAATTCGGGTGGTTAAACGGAGAGTTTGGAGTTTGTTGCATGCCTGGTTTTGCTGGTTCTGTCATTTCCGTGTCTGCGGAAAAGGGACCGCATAGGCGGTTCCGCAGCTGCGGTGTGGAGGTCGCAGAAGCGATATTGGTATGGGCTGAGAAGGTCCGCAGAAGCGGAACTTGGTCCACATTAGCAGGTCCGCAGGAGCGGAAATCTAACCGCAGAAGCGGTCCTAGGTGAACTGCAGAAGCGGAGTTCGAGTCGCAAAAGCGGAGAGGGGGCTTTTAAGTGTGAACTGCATAAGTGGATTTTTGGCCGCAGAAGCGGTCCCGCAAAAGCAAAAGCGGGACCATAGAAGTGAAAAATCGCTGTGGCATAGGGGTTTATAGCATTAATTCATCTGCGAGCTTATGTCATTTTTCCTCCATTGTGGAGTGATTTTGAGAGTCTTGAGGCGATTTTGAAGAGGGATTCAAGGGAGAATGATTAGAGGTAAGTTCCTTGGCCTAATTATTCAAGTTTATGGCAAATTTAACATGGAAATTGGTTGAAATGAGGAATCTGGTAATGTGAGTTTTGTAATTTTTCGAGAAGCGGGCCCGGGGCTCGGGTTTTTGTTAGTTTCGGAATTTTGCTACATTTCGATTGTCTTCGATTGGGTTATATCCCCTTAGCCTATTGTAATGTATTCTCTCTGATTTTTGTTAGATTCGACGCGCGTGGAGGCCAATTTGAGTGGTAAAGGTGTCGCGAGCGAGGAATTTCACCGGTTCGAGGTGAGTAATACTTGTAAATGATATCCTGAGGGTTCGAAACCCCGGATTTGCACATCATAGTGCTGTATTGAGGTTACTTGCACGCCGGATATGAACATGGGGTAGAGCACCATTGGGGATTGTGACTTGGTCCATCTCGGTTGTTGATTTTACTACGTATTTGACTGAAACTACTTGTTATCATCATAATTTGGGTTGATTTCCATGTTTGGGTTTCGTGCCAACTATGTGAATCCTTTGGGGATTGAGATTACTGTTTTTGTATATCTTGCATATCATTTGGTTTCAGTCCAAGATTTTAAATACTGTTTTGTAAACTCAGCCGTATTTCTAAGTTTTGAAAACTCGAATGATATTTTAAATGTTATTTCGGGCTGAGAACTACTGTTTTATAAATGCCCAAGGGGCTTATGATGTTTTCTGGACTGATTATGGGTGGCTCGGGCTGCACGCCGCAGTAGTGACTTGAAACAGCGGTAACAATAACAATGTGTGATGTGACTTGAAACATTATGGGTGGCTCGGGCTACGCGTCGCAGCAGTATTATACTGATTATGGGTGGCTCGGCTGCGCGCCGCAACGGTGTTACATTTATATTGAGGCCGAGTGCCTGGATGATTATACTGATATTGATATGAGGCTGAGAGCCTATATTTGATGCCACGAGATGACTTATTATTGCACTTGGGCTGTAGGAGCCCCTTCGGAGTATGTACACGCCCCCAGTGAGCGTCGTCGACTATAAATAAACATGGGTGGCTCGGGCTGCGCACCGCAGTGGGTACTGGAATGTACCATCATATGCATTGCATTGCATTCATGCATTTGTTCATTATTTGTTGTCTGTGATATTCCTGGAGATAATAATCTGCTTTTGCTGGTGCTATCTGATCATTGA
>MU752428.1:67548-145501 GCA_026770625.1 Nicotiana glauca | reverse complement strand
GATATGAGCGTGGGGTAGAGCACCATTGGGGATTGTGACTTGGTCCATCCCGGTTGTTGATTTTATTGCGTATTTGACTGAAACTACTTGTTATCATCATAATTTGGGTTGATTGCCATGTTTGGGTTTCGTGCCAACTATGTGAATCCTTTGGGGATTGAGATTACTGTTTTTATATATCTTGCATATCATTTGGTTTCAGTCCAAGATTTTAAATACTGTTTTGTAAACTCAGCCGTATTTCTAAGTTTTGAAAACTCGAATGATATTTTAAATGTTATTTCGGGGTGAGAACTACTGTTTTATAAATGCCCAAGGGGCTTATGATGTTTTCTAGACTGATTATGGGTGGCTCGGGCTGCACGCCGCAGTAGTGACTTGAAACAGTGGTAACAATAAAAAATGTGTGATGTGACTTAAAACATTATGGGTGGCTCGGGCTACGCACCGCAGCAGTATTATACTGATTATGGGTGGCTCGGGCTGCGCGCCGCAGCGGTGTTACATTTATATTGAGGCCGAGTGCCTGGATGATTAAACTGATATTGATATGAGGCTGAGAGCCTAGATTTGATGCCACGAGATGACTTGTTATTGTGCTTGGGCTGTAGGAGCCCCTTCGGAGTATGTACACGCCCCCAGTGAGCGCCGTCGACTATAAATAAACATGGGTGGCTCGGGCTGCGCGCCGCAGTGGGTACTGGAATGTACCATCATATGCATTGCATTGCATTCATGCATTTGTTCATTATTTGTTGTCTGTGATATTCCTGGAGATAATAATCTGCTTTTGCTGGTGCTATCTGATCATTGATTGTTGGGGCCCGAGTGGCTGACCAGGAACGAGGATATTGCCGGAGGGGCGGATTTCTGTGCATAGTGTCACAAATTGTTTTGGAAATATTTTTGGTAACTGTTGAAAAGATGATTTTCAAAAGAGATTTTAACTGAGCCCTGATGTTTTCCAAAGGATTTCACGGTTTTACTATTTTTCTAAAAAGGGTTGTACTGTTCTATATAGTATGATGGAGTGCCTTACGTGATTTCTTGCTTTCAGCTATTATTTACTTTTATTACTCATTGAGTTGGAGTACTCACTTTACTCCCTGCGACTCGCGTGCAGATGCAGGTACTTGACCACCCGGTAGCGGGTTTTGAGCTGATTGAAGATTTGTTATCATAGCTGAGCCAGGTGACCGCTAGCGTTCGCGGCACCAGATCTTCTCCCTTATTTTATGTTGTTCATGTTACTTTCAGACTTTGTTCCTATTTCTGGACTTGTAGTACTTTAGTGAACTCTGTAGTAGCTCTGACTAGTGACACCCCGATGTCGGGCTGTGGCGGGATGGTTCCCTGTTGTTATTGTTGTTTTCCGTGCTTTTGATTATGCTAATCATGTTTTATATTTATAATTGTTAAATAACTATTAAAAAAAAGGGGGAAGCGTTGGTTTTGTTGGCTGGCCTTGTCTTCACGAGAGGCGCCATCACGGTCGGGTGTGGGATTTGGGTCGTGACAAGTTGGTATCAGAGCCTAGGTTACTAGGTCCCACGAGTCATGATCAGTTTTAGTAGAGTCTCGCGGATCGGTACGGAGACGTCTGTATTTATCCTCGAGAGGCTACAGAACCTTTAGGAAAACTTCACTTTCTTGGAATTCTTATCGTGCGTACTTGATTCAGCTTGAGATATAACTCTTGAGATTCCTTCCAGATGTCTGTATGTGCACGTGAGCGCTCAGTAGTATATTTGCCTTGATGGCTTGTGATTCCCCGATCGAGGGGGCGAGATGTAATCTCCGTGAGTTTGATGTTGGGCCATTCTGGAGGACTTGAGGCCGGATCTTTGCATATGGCTTGAGCACCAAGTTGCTGATTTTGTGAGCTTNAAGTCTGCAGGATAGTAGATGGACTATTAAGTGAATCAATTCCTATTGTGGCTTGATGTGTAGTCCGAATTATGGGCACGTGAAGAATTTTTTCGTATCTCTTAGTTGAGAAGTGAAGTACATTGCGTGTGGCGATATGAGTTCAGCCTTAGGAAGACTAAATGTCTGTGTTATGTGTATGATGGTGGAAGGTGTGCTGAAATACTAAATTAAGGCGAAGCAGGTGGGTTATCTCCTGCGGAGTGTTCTTAAGGGGTATGATTCTTATGTATATTGTTAGAAGATCTCATGTGTAATTGAAGGGTACGTGTTGTAATTGGGAAATTTGGGTCACTTTAGAGAGTGGATTCAGCTGATGTGGGGATGAATGTGAGGTGTGTAGAGGATTTCAGTATCCGAGGATCTGTGTTTTCATATACTAGTAGGTGATTTGAGTTTATTCTCACTATAATATTATGGCATCATTAGAGTAGAAGTATTATGGGTTATTAAATGTGTCCTGATAGATGGCTTTGAGCCAAGTTGGGGAGGTTTCTGTTGATTAGCTGATTGCACGGTTATGTGCTATGTTGGTTCCTTTTCGAGGTATGCTGGCGGATCAGTTCGGGTTGCAGAAATTGAGCCGAGGATTGCACGAGTAAAGCAAAATTTTGATGAAGGTTACGTGGTGCTTCGTAGGTGTGAGAAAATAATAGTATGCCTTAAGTTGTTGTTGGTAAAGAATGCTTAGGGTGAAGAGAAGGAAGCTGTTTGGTTGTATCGAAATGAGATCACGTCCTGCGAGGTTAGAGTGCTAAGGAGGCACGGGTGGTTATGTCTGTTTGATAAGGTAAATTGCAGTTGAATAAGAGTGAATGACTTGCGAGAATGGTTCTAATCGGTTCAATAGTCTGCGTACTCAATTGAGAGTTCTAAAGTTGCATATGGGGTTAGGAAGTGAGTTTCATTAGAAGATGTCAAAACTTGTGGTATTCTATATTAATTATGGTAATCAATGTATCCGCATCAGGAAAGTAAATAAAACAGAGTTAGATTCACAGAGAGTTCTTCTAGGTAAGGTATTCTGGGATGTGGTGTTTCTGGAAACATTTGAGAGAGTAGTTAGCGGGTTGTGGCTCCTATCAGTGTGGTCTTATGCTTGGGTCTCGTGCGGTAAGCCTGGATTGAGGAATTGAGGTACTACGGCAAGGGGAATATCAAGTTGAAGATGAATCAGAAGAAATTTAGATAAATGGAGTAGCTTGATAACTGACCGGATCGGCATGGTAAGGGTATGATTAATTCTTGGTGTGTATTCGAGGTAATGAGTTAGCACATGTAATTTTGCAGCAATGCTCTGGGGTTTTGACGACTTGCTTAGCGTGATTTGGTTAAAAGGATTCAGCCATGGCAGTTTAGTTTGTGCAAATGAAATTGGGGGAGTTCTTGTTGATTGCTGCCGTGGTAGAAAAGGTGCATCTTCACCGAATATGAGAGGCATGAGATGTGTAAGGATTTTCTTCTAGATGATATCTATGGAAGCTCGTGATTAGATAAGTTTCGGTACAGGTCAGAAAGGAAATTCATAAATCACTTAGGCAGCGGGTACCTCAGATAATCAAGGAAAATGATACGGTTGTTTGAAAGTGGTCCGACGAGAGTATATATTTCAGAGAAAGGGCAATGTGATTAAGTGATGGTACTTCAGTGGTGTTGCAGCACTTTCTTGTTAGATCGACTGAAGATATTCAGGTTGGCTTGGTGGCTCAGGGAGATCTTTGAGTATGTATCATGGAATTATTGGATATCTAGCTGTGGCATGTGTTCGGACGGTGAAATTGGGATCAAGTATGATGATTCGTGTGCTATGTGGGATTGGAGGCAGAAGTCCTCATACTCGGGCTATTTGCGATGATGGATCGTGTGTATCGGCACCGTGTGGCGAGTATTGGGATTTGGAGGCTTGAGTGAATCTTTCGTTGCTGGTATGTTGGATTTTGGATGTGATGTTGGAGTTCAGACTAGTTGCCTCAGTGTTAGATTGAATTCTGGACTATTGAGTTATGGGCTATGCTGGAAACACCACAGTTTGAGTGGCGAGGTGCATTGGGTTATGTTCTTGTGGAGTGGTTTATCTTTCAAAGAACCAGCGGACAGCTGGGAAGGATTGCTTTTCCTAATTGAGCCCTCATGATGGATATCAGTGTAGAGGTTGCTATTATTGAGCCAGTTCCGGCATTAAGGGACCTTTCGGAGGAGTGTTCCAATTTGAGTTGACTCGGTATTTTGTTGTAATGAGCAAATTTTGCTCAAAGATATATATGTGTGGATCGGATGGCACGCCTCCATGAGTATGTGTGTACCGGGTGGCACGCCGCCATGGGTATGTTATCTGGATCGGGTTGCACGCCGCAACAGTGTGATGATGGGAATAGTTTTCCATATGCTGTCTTGTATGCCTTGTTTCCTGGTTCCAAGGAAAGTCCGTATTGGGTGTTGCTCAGCGAATGGCGCCTCGTTTGTGTCTTTCCAGGATCGTATGGTGTATATTACTTGCTTCACCATGGGTATAATGATTTGTTTGGGTTCTAGATATCAATCGTGTGTGGTAATCAATTTCGAGTATAGCTATTTGAGGTGCTTCATGTGTAATAATGTTTGGATAAGATTGCGCATTGTAGCGAGGCTACGTGGAGATTAGGCCCTTCGGGGTAGATTCAGGTATTCTATTTCTATGATGAGGGACGAGGTCCCAGCAGTGTGTTGTGATGGTACTGAGGAGTTTGAGTTACAGTTCTGTTGTTTGAGCCATTTGTCATAATTTGAGTATGTTCAGACCGACCTTCATTAGTACGTGGATTGTGCCAGTTGTGGCTTAGGCCTGTATTGAGGCGTCATATCACCAGAGTGGTGTGTTGAATTTGAGGTGATCATTGGAGTCATTAATGAATGCGAACAGATGTGATTTCAGCTGATTAGAGAGTTTATATCGAGGTTTGGCCCGGAAACCTGTTGTGGCATTAGTCAACAGGGAAATGGCTTTATGTATGGGTGACATGAGGAATGGTTACGGTTTATCGCGTATTCTATTTATCGTTACTAGTATATGAAAGTGTTGGAATAAGACTTTAGCCAATAAGAGGTTTTCTATTGGTGTCTGGTTATTGTAGGCAGCTACTGTGAATACTGACTATCGTTTCGAATGCTTGGATTATGTGGTATATCGTATGATTTCATTGAGGTTACAAGTATGGGTTATTACAGCTGGTTCGGGGCTATTCAAAGTATAGGTATGAGGTTTTGATCGTATTGATGGTTTTAGAAGTAAAAAGGGTAGTTCTGTGAATTATGGGTTAGACTGGATTGGGTAATTTCAGCTATGTTGTGTTGTCGGACCTATAAGAGATCGGGTGACGTGGGATCACCCCGGGTATATGCTTTGTAAGGTTATTCAGCTATTGGTTGGCTTCTAGGACAACTCTGGGTACGCTCGAGGATGAGCGTTGGTTTATGTTGGGGAGGATATGACGACCCGACCCGTCATCTCATGCGTTACTGCCCTGTTTTTCCCCGTTTTATGCTTCTTCATGTTTCATTATCAGTATATGGTGTGTTAGGGTTGATTTGGATTGCTATTAGTGGAAAATGAGACACTTAGTCTCTTTAAGGAAAGCCTATTTTGGAAAACTCAACCGTATGTTGACTTATGAGTTAGAGGGCTCGGATGGGATTTCTGTTAATTTGGTTAGCTTCGGGAAGCTATTGGTGACTTAGGAGTGCGATCGGAATTGAATTTGGAGGTCCGGTGTAGAATTAGGCTTGAATTGGCGAAGTTGGAATTTTGGCAAATTCCGGTCGATAGGTGAGAATTTGATCCGAGGGTCGGAATGGAATTCTGAGAGTTGCTGTAGCTTCGTTGGGTGATTTTGGATATGGGTGCAAATTTTCAGGTCATTCGGACATCGTTTGGTCGGGTTTTTGATCGAAAGTACATTTCGGAAGTTCTTGAAGAACTTAGGCTTTAATTTGATGATTTTGATATTAACGATAGTGATTTGATGACTCGAGCAAGTTTGTATAAGGTAATAGATCATGTTTGTGCTTTTGGTTGAGGTCCCGGAGGCCTCGGGGTCAATTCGGGTGGTTAAACGGAGAGTTTGGAGTTTGTTGCATGGTCTGGTTTTGCTGGTTATGTCATTTTCGCATCTGCGAAAAATGGACCGCATAGGCGGTTCCGCAGATGCAGCGTGGAGGTTGCAGAAGCGACTTTGGTATGGGCTGAGAAGGTCCGCAGAAGCGGAACTTGGTCTGCATTAGTGAGTCCGCAAGAGCGGAAATCTAACCGCAGAAGCGGTCGTGGGTAAACCGCAAAAGCGGAGTTCGAGTCGCAAAAGCGGAGAGGGGGATTTTAAGTGTGAACCGCATAAGCAGATTTTTGGCCGCAGAAGCGGTCCCGCATAAGCGAAAGCGGGACCGCAGAAGCGAAAAATAGCTGTGGCAGAAGGGTTTATATCATTAAATCATCCACGAGCTTATGTCATTTTTCCTCCATTATGGAGCGATTTTGAGAGCCTTGAGGCGATTTTGAAGAGGGATTCAAGGGAGAATGATTAGAGGTAAGTTTTTTGGCCTAATTATTTATGTTTATGGCAGATTTAACATGGAAATTGGTTAAAATTCATTAAAAATGGGTAAAGCTAGGGCTTGCATTTTTTATATTCCAAATTGGGATTTTGATAGGTCATTTGAGCTCGGATTTGAGAGTTCTTGGTATGTATGGACTCGTGGCGAGACGAGGAATCCGGTAATGTGAGTTTTGTAATTTTTCGATAAGTGGGCCTGGGGCTCTAGTTTTTGTCAGTTTCGGGATTTTGCTGCATTTCGATTGTTTTCGGGTTATATCCCCTTAGCCTATTGTAATGTATTCGCTCTGATTTTGGTTAGATTCGACTTGCGTGGAGGCCAATTTGAGGGGCAAAGGCATCGTGAGCGAGGAATTTCATCGGTTTGAGGTGAGTAATACTTGTAAATGATATCCTGAGGGTTCGAAACCCTGGATTTGCACATCATAGTGCTGTATTGAGGTGACTTGCACGCCGGATATGAGCGTGGGGTATAGCACCATTGGGGATTGTGACTTGGTCCGTCCTGATGGTCGATTTTACTGCCTATTTGACTGAAACTACTTGTTATCATCATAATTTGGGCTGATTGCCATGTTTGGGCTTCGTGCCAACTATGTGAATCCTTCGGGGATTGAGATTACTATTTTTGTATATCTTGCATATCATTTGGTTTCAGTCCAAGATTTTACATACTGTTTTGTAAACTCAACCGTATTTCTAAGTTTTGAAAACTCAAATGATATTTTAAATGTTATTTCGGGTTGAGAACTACTATTTTATAAATGCCCAAGGGGCTTATGATGTTTTCTGGACTGATTATGGGTGGGTCAGGCGGCACGCCGCAGCAGTGACTTGAAATAGTGGTAATAATGACACTGTGTGATGTGACTTGAAACATTATGGGTGGCTCGGGCTGCACGCCGCAGCAGTATTATACCGATTATTGGTGGCAAGGGCTGCGCGCCGCAGCGATGTTACATTGATATTGAGGCCGAGTGCCTGGATGATTATACTGATATTGATATGAGGCTGAGAGCCTAGATTTGATGCCACGAGATGACTTGTTATTGCACTTGGGCTATAGAAGCCCCTTCGGAGTATGTACACGCCCCCAGTGAGCGCTGTCGACTATAAATAAACATGGGTGGCTCGGGCTGCGCGCCGCAGTGGGTACTGGAATGTACCATCATATGCATTGCATTGCATTCATGCATTTGTTCATTATTTGTTGTCTGTGATATTCCTGGAGATAATAATCTGCTTTTGCTGGTGCTATCTGATCATTGAGTGTTGGGGCCCGAGTGGCTGACCAGGAACGAGGATATTGCCCGAGGGGCAGATTTCTGTGCATAGTGGAACAAATTGTTTTGGAAATATTTTTGGAAACTGTTGAAAAGATGATTTTCAAAAGAGATTTTAACTGAGCCCAGATGTTTTCCAAAGGATTTCACGGTTTTACTGTTTTTCTAAAAAGGGTTGTACTGTTCTATATAGTATGATGGAGTGCCTTACGTGATTTCTTGCTTTCAGCTATTATTTACTTTTATTACTCATTGAGTCGGAGTACTCACTTTACTCCCTACACCTCGCGTGCAGATGCAGGTACTTGACCACCCGGTAGCGGGTTTTGAGATAATTGAAGATTTGTTATCGTAGGTGAGCCAGGTGACTGCTAGTGTCCGCGGCACCAGATCTTCTCCCTTATTTTATGTTGTTCATGTTACTTTCAGACTTTGTTCCTATATCTGGACTAGTAGTACTTTAGTGAACTCTGTAGTAGCTCATGACTAGTAACACCCCGATGTCGGGCTGTTGCGGGATGGTTCCCTATTGTTATCGCTGTTTTCCGCGCTTTTGATTATGCTAATCATGTTTTAGCTTTATAAATGTTAAATAACTGTTAAAAAAATGGGGGAAGCATTTGTTTTGTTGGCTGGCCTTGTCTTCATGAGAGGCGCCATCACGACCAGGTTTGGGATTTGGGTCGTGACACCATGCTCTCCTAATCTCCCTCTTCCTGAACCCCTAACTGGCTTCCTTCGAACATCACCAGAGCTTCTCTAATTTCAGATCTTAGAGAGGCAGAACCCTAGAAGTCTGGATTACTCGAGTTCTCCCTAATTTCCTGGTCCCAGAGTTTGAGTCAAGCCACGAGATAATGTGTTCATTTGTTCTTGGTGAAGAACACACGTTTACATCATTCCAGTGCTAGAATCGGCGTTCAGCTTTGTTTAACCTTGCATAAGTTTGTTTTTATTTTCTTTTATTATTTGATTTATCTGTTATTAAGATTAGTTTAAGCATAATCAGTGTTCTAGGTTTTTGATTGTTCGTTTTAAGGTAGTAAGGTTTCTTCTCATTTGATTAATTTTTCTTCATGTTAATTGATTCTGTTTTGTTTTAGTCTTCACTTTTGGTTTAAATTTGTTCTGTTTTTGCTTTAATTTTTTGATTGGCTTGATTTTGTATTTGGTTTCAATTAATCGATCCATGGAAGTTTACTGCAACTTGATTTTAGTTGTTTGACTGCCATTAATCGTAGTTCATTGTTTGTTAGAACTAATTTCATGATTAGTTAGTTTGTCTAATTAGTTCAATTTTAGGGTCAGTTTGATTGTAGCTGGTTGATTCCAGCCTTGATTAGTTAACTGTATTTAAGTGGACTGGGGTAAAAGGGTTGGGTTAGTTGACATAGGCTTTGTGATTTTAGAATCAAATCAAGGGTAGTGGGGGTAATTCAAAATAGGGAATCTTGCAAATAACTGAATTGGAAACCCCTAGAACATTCTAGATGGGGTTCCAATTAGAATTTTAGGAACTTAGTAATGTAACTTGGGCAATAAGTCAGTAAATAAGGGACTAAATAGTTAAAATATTGAAAATAAAAGAGGGACTAAAGGTGTAAAGTAAAAGTCTGAAAGAGTCCTTAATTTTGCCAATAAAAAGGCATGCCCATTGCCTTGTCTAGCAAGTTGGAAAATCTGAAATCTGAGAGTGTGAGAGTTCCTTCTAGATCTGAAATCTTAAAAAACCAAAAACAAAAAAAACTCCAAAAAATAATGTTCTATTGAAGCTTTCCTCGGATTAATTTCAAGTTCTAGCTATTGATTTGAATTTCTAGCTTAGGTAAAGAAAAAAATGACTTGAGAACTCCTTGTGTTTGGTTGCTGAAGCTTCAGAGATTTCTGGGTTTAATTTTGAGTCTATTTTGGTCCAATCAAGCCTGCTCTAGCTATTTGTTTGGTGTTGTTCCCCTGTAGTTCATTTCCTAGGTGTTGTGGTGCTGGTTTGGGTTTAAAATTGGTCCTGTTTGCCGCTAGTGTGAACTGCTGATTGCTGTTTGTCACTGCTGACTACTTCATCCTTTATTTTGCTTCAACATCCAGGTACTGTTCCAGTCCTCACATGATAAATAAAATTCGAATAAATTGTGAACAACATTGGAAGAAATGAATGAAATATAATCTATTTTATCGTTGTTTTAGTTTAGTTTAAGTTTGAAATGCATATTATGGTTGTATCTATTTGAATAATCGTCATTTGTATTAACTGGACTATATGGACTGTTTTCAGAATAGCATGAGTATTAGCTGTAGTTTTGCTTAATTCTATTTGATCACAATGTTAATTGGAGATTTAAGCCAAATCAAATGTTGATTAGGAGTGAAGTTTCAAATTAGTATGTGTAGTCCTATAGGTATAAAATCGGACAGATCCTGGGGTTCGAGCATACCATGTGTTCTAGGTTATTCATGCTTGACTAACATGAAACTTACAAGAGTTCATTTATGGGTTATCAATTGTAAAACAACTTGATATTTTGCAGAAACGATTCGAAATAGCAATTGTGTCCAGATTTCAGGATATTAATAAGCCCGTTTAGCAAATCCCGAATTAATTATGTCTAGTTATTGACAGTCAAACGGTTTGAAATTGCACAAGTTAGTGGCATATTAAAAGTTAATGTGCCTTTGATTTGAGTTAATTATGTATCTGCCCACAAAGTGTTAACAGGCCCAAAATTAAATTGGCATCGGGTCTTTGGGCTTATCATAGGCCCAGGCTGTCCAGCCTTTTGTAAATGAAATCCGGGCCTGTTTTGAACAAAACTGAAATGTCATTCCCTTCCCATTGTGCTGCTTCGAATAACTTGTTAAAAAATTCTGTTTTCTACTTACTAAAGTTGTTGGGTTAGATGATTTAAAAACTGAATCATAGGTTTTGGGCCTTTCAAGTAATGCTAATTAACTAGGCTTTAAAGACAATTCTTAATAGCAAATAATAGTCCTTTTAGAATATCCTTTAAAAAATAAAATGAGAATGTTCACATTAAATATCTAGACCTCGGGACGTTCCATTTAGCAAATTTTATGGCCACCCGCAAAGTTAATAATATGCTAGTTGCTTTAGGCCAGGAATTTAATAATATTACCTTCTTAAACTCGGGTGGACATTTATGTGACCCAAATCCAAATCTCAACAGCGCTAGAATATGTCAAAAACCACGGGTGCATTTATGTGACGTGGTTCGAGACGTCTTTTCACAATGTTGCAAATTCCTTAAAATAATTAATTCAAAGAGGTAAGTAATTTAAATTTCACTTTAAATTGAAAAATGTATTTAAAATCAGATATTTAGCCGCTTATAATAGTTTAAGCGACCGTGCTAGAACCACGGGATCCGGGGGTGCCTAACACCTTTCCTCGGGTCAATAAAATTCCTTACTTAGAATTTCTGGTTCGCAGACTTCATTGGGAATGTCAAAAATTTCCTCGATTTGGGATTCAAGATAAATCGGTGACTTGGGACACCAAAAGCCAAACCTATCCCAAGTGGCGACTCTAATTGAATAAATAATCCCATTTCGAATAATGCCACTTAAAATGGAAAAACTCCCTTATACATTATCCTTCGGGGTAAGTGTGTAAAAAAAGGAGGTGTGACAGCTCTGGCGACTCTGCTGGGGAGACGAACCCAGAATTTTGGTTCAGGGTTCAGGAATTCGAGCTTAGAATAGCTATTATATTTTGCTTTATCTGTTATCTGATTTTCCTACATGTTTAATGCAAAAGGTGCTAAATGCTTTACCGCTTTGATATTATCTGAATTGTATATATAAATTGTGACGAAACCGTTCTCTTCTCATCTCCAGGGATGTGCTCGCTGGTCGAGCCTCCCTATTCTGTTAGTGACATACCTTAAAGTAGGAAAGAGGCCGGACAACTTACTAAGCCGGATGGCCTTTTGGTTCCCGGTACGTAGCCCCCTCCTCGACTCGAGTTGTCCGTTCGGGTACATAGTCTAGAACATATACCCAGGTTTTGAACCTAGAATAACTCGACCTCATGACCGGATCCCTAGTAGGAACGCTTGCTTGCATCACGTGCATTTGACATAGAGGACTCAACACAGGGGTTGGGTCCGTCTAGGATAGGTAGCCTAAAATAAAAAGACCATCCTGATGCATCCTACTTGCTTTTTATGCATTTATTTGCTTCGAATCTGCATGTTGACCGGTTTGTAAATAATGGGAGAAATCTGGAAAAAGAAAAGAAAAAAGGAATAATAGTGTACCGAAACTCTGCCGGATTTTCTTTAGAAAACGAAAGAAAAGAATGTGTTTTCAAAAATAGTTGGTTTTGTCAAAACTACCTGAACTACGCTGGTTTGATTCTCACCGGGTGTAAGATACGTAGGCAACCCTCATCAGGTCCAATTTTCCTTTTGCAAAAATAGCCCAAAAAATGTCAAAATTTTAATTTTTGTCGTAAATAAGTCGGGTGATGCCATTCTTGTTTTAAAATAAGCCGAATGTCCCCAAGAGGGCGCCGGAAGGCTATTTTTGCAAGAACAACCACCATGAGTCATTTTAAATGATTTGCGGGCACAGCCTTAAAATCATCCTCCTTGAAGTGCTGAAAGGCTGTATCTACAAAACCAAGTCCTTATTTTTCTAAATAAAGTAAAATTTTGCAAAAATAGCCATTTTTCTCTTTTAGGTCAAAATAATTCATTAAATCCCCTTTAAATAAATGTGTAGGATGAATTCCACTGACATTAAACCCTTCTCAATCCTGAGTAATATCCCTTTGAAGCTCCACATGTGGTGGAATGACTTGGGTAAAGGTAGCAAAGAAACAGTGGTCAAGGTTTTGGGTGGTCTCATCGGATTGTTGAACATTAAACCAGGAACGGATATTATTGAAGACTTGGTACCTTTCTGGGACCCACCTCGTAACGTGTTCCGGTTCTTGGACTTCGACCTTACACCCATACTAGAGGAGATTGCGGGATATGCGGGTCTCAACGGGAACCTCAGGAGCAGATATCCATTGGCACCAAGACCGGTAACCCTCTACAGATTCTTGGACTTGTTGAGCATTAGTCGGGACATTCAAGATAAACATCTGTCAGAAGGGTATTGCACACTTCATTTCTTATACCACTGATATGGCAACCCGAAAGGTTTTGAGGAGCCTAACATCGATTTGACACACACCAAAAACAAAGATAAATGGGAGGCCTGATGGGGATTGGCTTTCATGGTAGCTTTTCTGGGGGTCGTGATCTGTCCATGAAAAGAAGGTCACATAGATATTGGCCTTGTAGGAATGTTGGATGTTGCCATAAAGAAGTCTAACAGCGTGGTGGTTCCCCTGATTGTGGCGGAAATGTATTGAGTTTTGACCATATGCCGAGAGGGTGTAAAATTCTTTCAGGGTTGTAATCTATTGCTACAGCTATGGATACAGGATCACCTTTATCATCGCATGGGGTAAATGAACTATGGTTTAACCGTGCTGAGTTGTATTGAGGAGTTTGGAACCCGGGTAACAGGTATTGAGTTCCGCGAGGGCACCGAGGCTTGGCTATCCTGCTTGAGATCTTTAACTGCTGATAAAATTGAGTGGGATTTTGGATGGCTTCCTGTTACTGAGGCAGTATGCACCTCAGCTAAAGTACCTTACATTCTTTTGATGGGTATTCGGAGCATCCAAACTTATGCTCCCTACCAGGTCTTACGGTAACTGGGGAGATTCCAAACCGTTCATAACGATGAAGATCTACGCAAACAAGTCGTTGAATTAGGTCCTAAAGCTGCATTTCTGGAAGGAAAAATCTGCCAGATATGGAATGAATGTAGATATCTTGAGCCTAAAACCATAGTGCGGGATCGGGCTAGAGGCGAGGTAGACCCCAATTACTTGGTCTAGTTTGGCAAAAGATTTCAAATTCTCGAGAAACCCACCAAAAGACCACATGTCCAACAATTTACTGACGGAGCCCAAGTACAATGGGATTGGCTATACCGAACCAGAATAGGGGAGCTAGGACAGCAGGTCCAAAATCCTCAATTTGAAAAGAGTGTGCAAGTTGTAGTTGATGAAGCTTATAAGAAGAAATTGATTCGAGAAAATGAGGTTCTTAAAGCTCAGATCCAACAAATGAAAATAGCTACTAAAAATCAAGAAAGAAGTCAGTCCGATGAGAGGCTGATAAAAGGACTGAAGAAGCAAGTCTTAGAGTGCCAGGAATAGTTGGAAAATTATGAGGGAACCATTGCTAATCTGAAAAGAAAAGTGAATACCCTTGAAGATAAGGCAGCCCAATGGGACAAGGATTTTCAGGCTGAGAGGGAACAATGCTATAGGCTAATCGCTGAGATGGAAAAAGAAATAAAGCTATTGCAAGACCATCACTTCCACGACTACCAGGTGTTAGAGGCTCGTAACCAGCAGATAGGCCGACTCCTCCAGGAAAAGGGTCGGATCAGAGAAAGAATTAGAGGCGTTGCGGATTATATTGTCATGAAATGTCAAGCCGGCGAAATAATGGGTCGTACCACTTTGTTTGCTACAGTGATGATATTTGTTCGTCAGGTTATGAATGATTTGGAGCAGTTACAAAGGGGTCTTGCATGTAGGCCCGCGGCGATGTCGAATGAAGCCCCGCGGGCCCCATAATTTGAAGCTTTGATGTATTCCTAGTTATCGAGTCTCTATTTTGTTATTTTGAGTCTGTTTGAAATTTTCCCTTTTAAGAAAAACAAATAGTCTAGTATCTTTTTAATCAAAGTTTTATTAATGAAAGTTAAAAAATCCAAAAAATTATTTCTTTATGTTTGCATTTATTCGCAAGAACTACGCTTGGTCTGATTCATGCGGGGTCATGATACGTAGGCAATCTCCATATGATTCGACCGTAACCCTAAGAAAAAGAAAAGAAAAAAAAATACGAGGGAAGGAAATAAAAGGAAAAACAGAGTGGGAAAAGAAACACAAGAAGAGAAAGGCCAGAAAGAAAAGAAAAATGGAGAGGAAAGAAAAATCAAAATAAGAGAAAACCAGAAAGCAAAAGCAAGGAAAGGAAAGTCAAAAGAAAAGAAACGGGAAGAAAAGCCGGGATGACGCATGCAACTGTAGCAAACATGTAGACACTCCTTTAACTATATAGGTGCATCACACCCCAATGTGCAGTTACCTATCTGTTACTTGTCTAAAACTAACCATTGTTGTTGTCAAATATTCAGCTTAGGTTTTTAGTAACGGTGGTTGGTTTTTGGTAAGCTGGCATCGCGTCGATATTTCACCAGATCAAAAGGAAGTAAAGAAATGTCGTCTGAAATAACTTTGCCACCAATTCTCATCACCGAAGACAGCCCCATCTCAGGGGTCCCGGCCTCCGAGTCTGCCACATCTGAAGAAAATTAGATATTACATCTCCGAATGATGGAGATGTGGGACGCATGGACTAATGGCAGGGAGCCTCCAAGTGCTATCCCTGGCTTTCCTGAATTGTTCCCAAGAACTGGGGGATACTTCTAACATCCCCATCAGTCACCCGAATACCCCATCTGCTCAATTTATAGGAACACCTTCTGAGGTACGCCCCCAGGTGTTCACATCAAGAGCAGCTTCTAAAATTTTTACTGCTCCACCATGCTCCGCTACCACACAACCTTCACTACCTAGGCCCGCTTTTGATCCCTCGGCCTTCACTTTCCAAAATCCCATCTTTCAAGAAGATCCTCCTCAATATCCCACATGCACTTACCCTCAGCCACCGCCATTTGAGCTTACACTAGGGCAAGATAAAACTCCCAAAGCTCCTGAACAAGAAGAGATGGCGAAAATAATGAGGAGCCTTGAGCAGAGCTTGAAGAACATTGAAGATTTAAGTGGGCAGAAAAGTGTTTCTTATACTGATCTGTGCATGTTCCCTCATGTGCACCTGCCTATGGGATTTAAAACGCCAAAGCTCGAAAAGTATGATGGGCATCGCGATCCCATTGCTCACCTGAAAAAGTCTTGTAATCAGTTGCGCGAGGCCGGCGGAAAAGAAGAGTTGTTGATGGCGTACTTCGGAGAAAGCTTAGTAGGCATTGCCTCAGAGTGGAATATGGACCAGGACGTCTCACAATGGCACATTTGGGATGATCTTGCCAAAGATTTTGGAAGGCAGTTTCAATACAACATCGACATCGCGCCAGGCAGGAACTCCTTGGCAAATTTGAAGAAGAAGCCCTCAGAAAGTTTCAGGGAATATGCTATTAAGTGGCGCGAATAGGCATCGATGGTGAAACCTCCCATGGATGAAGTAGAAATGGTCACTGTCTTCCTTCAGGCCCAGGAAGCATATTACTTCTAGAACATGATGTCATCCATGGGCAAACCTTTTGCAGAGGCAATCAAGATTGGTAAAATGGTAGAGAACGGTCTGAAAACGGGCAGGATTTTGAGTCAGTCGGCCATCAGAGCAACCTCCCAAGACATCCAAGGCGGGTCTGGAGGAATGGACAAAGGTAAAAAGAAAGAGGAAATGGTTATGGCAGCATCAGGGGGAAGAAGATACTGGGCTCCTAGACCTGTGTTTTCTGAAAAAACCCCTCAACATTACTACTCTCATCATGATATGGCTTATGCTCCTCCACCTTATGCGGTCATGAACACTCAACCCTTCGGCCGGCTGCAGCCATAGGCCAATAGAAATCAACCTCCATTCCCAAGAAATCAGCCTCCCCACTAGAACTACTATAATCCTCGACCTCCGCAGAATAACTTCCGTCCTCGGGAACCACTCAGGAGACCAAACTTTACACCAATTGGTGAACCATACTCGAGTCTGTTCCCGAAGCTTGTTCAAATGAATTTGCTGCAGCCCAAACCTTCAAACAGGAAAAAGCCAAAATCACCATCCTATCAGCGGGGCATCCGATGTGCCTATCACTCAGGAGCTAAGGGGCATGATACGGAAAACTGTTGGACATTGAAAAGAGCTGTGGAAGACTTGATAGAGCAGGGGAAGATAGTGCTGAGGGACGAGGAGGTCCCAAATGTGACCAACAATCCTTTGCCATCCCACAATAATGAACCTGTGATTAGAATGATCTGTGAGGATAAAGAGTTCGATCCGAAATTAAAGGCCATCATTGCTATTGCTGACACAGAAAGAAAACCAAAGGTTTCTTCAAAGCAAGATAAAGGGGATAAGAAAAATAAAGTCACCAAGGCGGAGCCAGAAAAGAAAGCTTAAGCCAAAACAGAAGCGATACCTTCCAAGGATGGAATTCTCTATATCCCGTGAGGCCGTCAAGAAAAGAAGCTGATTGTGAACCCTCCAAAGAAATTGGAAGTGAAAAAGGAAACACAAGTGTAAATACCCAAGGAAGCCTATGTGGTGCGGGGGACATTCAAACCACCTCGGCTGAGTGAGCCAGTAGGTATTGGACGCGTACCACATAAGTCTGTGACCAACCCTGCTGCAGTGCCATGGAATTACCATCAGACGCTGGTTACATATAAAGGGAAAGACATCCTGGGAGGGCTTCCAGAAAATGTTCATGCCGAAAAGTACTCAAACATAGAAGAGGTAAATAATTCTACCAAAAGGCGTTTCCCTCCTAAGAAACCTGTGAGTGGTGAGGAAGCAGAAATTTTCTTTCAGAAGATGAAAATGGCTGACTATGAGGTGGTTGATCAATTGCGAAAATGCCATGAACAAGTGTCTTTACTGTCATTACTGTTGAAATCCCCTGAGCATCAGAAAGTGTTAATGAGAACTCTGAATGGAGCCTATGTGACAGTTGAACCTTTGGTAGAACAACTTGAAAGAATGACGGAAAGATTATTTGTCGTCAATCAAATCTCTTTCAGCAAAAATGACTTGCCTCCAGAGGGAGCTGCTCACAACAAGGCCTTGCACTTGACTGTCAAGTGTGAAGGATATTATGTTAAGCGAGTCATGGTAGACGGAGGCTCGGGTGTTGACATTTTCCCACTCTCCACACATCAAAGAATGGAAATTGGGATTGGAAGAATTCGTCCCAACAACGTCTGTGTGAGAGCCTTTGACGGCAGCAAAAGAGATACCATCGGGGAAATTGACCTAATCTTCACCATCGGAGCGGTGGATTTCGAGGTGACATTCTAAGTGCTAGATATGGATACATCTTATAATTTTCTTCTGGGAAGGCCTTGGATCCATGCCACTAGAGCTGTGCCTTCTACTCTCCACCAAATGGTAAAATTTGGATATGAGGATCAGCAAATCATGGTCCATGGAGAAGACGAACAGTCGATCTATCGGGACCCATCCGTCCCATGCTCAGAAGCTAGAGAGGGTATTGAACACATAGTCTATCAAGCATTTGAAGTTGTGGTGGCGGATCAGCATGAAGAAGGAAACCCCTGCCATCAACCTTTTTTGTCCAATGCCTCGATCATCGTGGCAAAGGAGATGATCAGACATGGCTTCAAGCCGGGAAAAGGACTTGGAAAGCCTCTACAAGGCATATCTGAGCTGGTGACTTTTCCTACGACTGAAAAATTCTTCAGGATAGGTTTCCACCCTACCCCAGATGATATAAAATGGGCAAAAGAGAGAAAGAAGGAAGGATGGGTCTTGCCACAGCCATTTCCACATTTGTATGAGACCTTTGTCAAACCTAAGTACAGTGAAGAGGAAGATGATGAGGTTTTCACGGCTGAAGAAATTAAAGAGATATGTGGGGGAACGAGAAAAGTACTCTACGAAACCCATATAGTTCAGCCAGGAGAGAGCACTAGCACCGCTGAGGTGTTATACATGGAACCAAGCACCAAGCTTCAAAATTGGAAGGCTACGCCATTTCCGATCAGGCGGGAGTCCCGGTGGACCTGTCCTGCTACTTTTTCTGCATCCCTAGTTATTCCAAGGTGTAACTCGGATGTTTCTTTTAGTTTCCTGTCTTTAAATTCCCAATGTAAACCATGTTATCTTCCCAAATTCCAAGAAATGAAATCAATATTTCATCGTTCATTTTCTCTTTATTTTCTCTGATTTTCTTTATTTTCCTCTTTTATTTCTTCTTTTCAGTTATAATAATGCGGCTTTAAATAACATGACATGCTTGCAGACTTCATGCCCAGATCCAAACACGATGTCTAATTGTGAAATAATGAACCAAGAACCGGAATATGATGAAGAACAGGCTTTTAGTTGAAATAAATCGAGAACTGGAACAATTTGAGAACAAACCTAAGACAAATTTGAATGATACTGAGCCGGTTAACTTGGGAACTTCTGAGGAGATCCGGGAAACCAAAATAAGCATTCACACAGATAAAAAAACCCGACATGCAATAATCCAACTCCTGTTTGAGTTTAAAGATGTGTTTGCTTGGTCATATGATGACATGCTAGGACTGAGTGTTGATCTAGTGATGCATAAATTGCCAACTTACCCCAGTTGTCCTCCGGTCCAACAAAAGTAGAGAAAGTTTAAAACGGACATCAGTGATAAGATCAAAGAAGAAATCATGAAATAGTTGAAAGCAGGGGTAATCCGAGTAGTTCGGTACACTACATGGTTGGCTAATGTAGTTCAAGTTTTGAAAAAGGATGGGAATACCCGGGTGTGTGTGGACTATAGAGATTTGAACAAGGCAAGTCCCAAAGACAATTTCCCTTTGCCCAATATCCATATCCTTGTTGATAACTACGCCAAACATGAGATACAGTCCTTTGTGGATTGCTATGCAGAATATCACCAGGTGTTGATGGATGAGGAAGACGCAGAGAAAACAGCCTTCACCACATCCTGAGGTACATATTGTTACCAGGTTATGCCATTTGGGCTGAAGAATGCTGGAGCGACATATATGAGGGCCATGACCGCCATCTTCCATGATATGATGCATTAGGAGATAGAGGTGTATGTGGACGATGTAATCATCAAGTCCCGAACTCAGGATGACCACGTTCGAGATTTGAGAAAGTTCTTTGAACGATTGTGCAAGTATGATCTGAAACTAAACCCGGCTAAATGTGCATTTGGAGTTCCATCGAGCAAACTTTTGGGCCTCATAGTCAGCAGGAGAGGTATCGAGTTAGACCCAACAAAGATAAAGTCTATCCGGAATTTGCCTCCTCCAAGAACTAAGAAGGATGTGATGAGCTTGTTGGGCAGATTAAACTATATCAGCTGGTTCATTGCGTAATTGACTTTCACATGTGAGCCCATATTTAAGTTGTTGAAGAAAGATACAGCAGTCAAATGGACGGATGAATGTCAAAAATCCTTCAACAAGATCAAAGAATATCTATCAAATCCTCCAGTATTGGTCCCACCAGAGCCAGGGAGACCTCTTTTCTTGTATTTGACGGTATTGGAAAATTCTTTTGATTGTGTCCTCGGGCAGCACGATGTAACTGGAAAGAAAGAGCAAGCAATCTATTACTTGAGCAAGAAGTTCACCAGTTATGAAGCCAAATATACTCTGTTGGAAAGAACATATTGTGCTTTGACGTGGGTCGCTCAAAAGCTGAGACATTATCTTCAAGTTCACACTACCTACCTCATAACTATGTTGGATCATTTGAAGTACATATTCCAGAAATAATGCCCACTGGGACATAATCTATGTCACTCGCACGGCAATAAAAGCCCAGGCATTGGCAGATCATTTGGCTGAAAACCCAGTTGACGAAGAATACCAACCATTGAGCACTTACTTCCCAGATGAAGAGGTAAATTCAATATAAGTAATCTCTGAAGAAACTCATGCTTGGAAAATGTTCTTCGATGGAGCGGTAAACGCCAGAGGAGTGGGAATTAGGGCAATCTTGATCTCACCTACTGGCCAGCATTACCCGGCTACGGCCAGGCTTCGGTTCTTCTACACAAACAATACTGCTAAGTATGAGGCCTGCATCATGGGCATGAACATGGCAATTGACCAAGACGTCAAAGAGTTATTAACCATGGGGGATTCTGATCTGATTATCCGGCAATCCCAAGGAGAGTGGGAGACTCGAGATGCTAAGCTCATTCCCTATCGGCAACATGTGGAAGATCTCAACAAGCGGTTCAACTCAATAAAATTCAGGTACATCCCTCGGTGTCACAATGAATTAGCTGATGCACTTGCTACTCTGGCTCCGATGTTGCCTTACCCAGGCAATGCCCATATTGATCCTATGGAGATCCTAGTCAAGGAAAAGCATGTGTATTGTAACACGGTTGAGGAGGAGCCAACCTTCCAGCCATGGTACCATGACATTAAAAGGTTTTTAAAAATGCAACAATACCCTGAGCAAGCTACTAGGGATCAAAAGAGAACCATCAGACGGCATGTGAGTGGTTTCTTCTTGAGTGGTGATGTCTTGTATAAGAGGACCCCATACATCAATTTGTTGAGATGTGTTGACGCCAAGGAAGCCGGAAGAATTATGCACGAAGTACACACAGGAGTGTGCGGACCTCATATGAATGGGTATGTTTTGGCAAAGAAAATCCTTTGGGAAGGACATTATTGGATAACCATGGAGAAGGACTGCTTCAGCTTTGTCTAGAAATGCCATCAGTGTCAGGTGCATGGTGATTTGAATCATGCACCACCAACTGAACTGTATCCAATGTTAGCACCCTGGCCATTCGTTGCTTAGGGCATGGACATCATTGGACCAATCAAGCCAAAAGCCTCAAACGGACATAGATTCATACTAGTTGCTATTTACTACTTCACGAAGTGGGTTGAAGCCATCACTCTTAAGTTAGTCACCAAGAAAGTTGTGGAAGATTTTGTGCATTCTAATCTTATTTTCTGCTTTGGCATTCCTGCAACAATAATCACAGACAATGCTGCCAACCTGAACAGTCGTTTGATGGAAGAAGCATGCGAACAATTCAAAATAACACATAGAAACTCCACTCCCTATCGGCCCAAAGCCAGTGGTGTCGTCGAAGCAGCAAACAAGAACATCAAAAAGATTCTGAGAAAGATGATTCAGAGCTCCAGACAATGGCATGAAAAGCTGCCTTTCGCATTACTTGGATATTGCACAACAGTGTGTACATCGGTCGGAGCAACCCCATACTTGCTGGTTTTTGGAACTGAGGTTGTTATACCTGCAGAGGTATAAATCCCTTCACTCCGGATAATCGTTGAAGTAGAAATTGAGGACAATGAGTGGGTCAAGACTCGACTGGAACAGTTGCTTTAATTGATGAAAAATGGATGATCGCGGTTTGTCACGGGCAGTTGTACCAACAAAGTATGGCCCACGCCTATAACAAGAAAGTGCGTCCCAGGAATTTTGAAGTGGGGCAACTCGTGTTAAGACGCGTTCTCCCTCACCACCAGGAAGCAAAAGGAAAATTTGCTCCTAATTGGAAGGGTCCATACATCATCCGGAAAATATTGCCAAGAGGAGCATTGTATTTGGGAGATATCGAAGGAAATGATGTCGAAACAACTGTGAATGCAGATGCAGTAAAAAGGTACTATGTCTAGGCTCTCTACGACTTTGGTTTTTGGGAAATTAAGATGACGAAGGCTTTTCTTCTCGCTATCCAAACACTATCAGCCCTTCGCAAACCCACTTGAGCCGGTTACTCTTCTTTGGCCACCCTCTTTGTAACCCGGAAGTATTATCCAAAAAAAAAGAAAAGAAAAAGAAAATATGATTAAAAAAAGAACAAAAAAAAGAAAAGAAAAAGAAAATATGATGAAAAGAAAAAACAAACAAAACAACAAAAACAAATATTTTCCTTGAACTACGTTTGACTTGATTCTGAAAGGATACGTGGGCAGCCTCTTGCTGGGGTTCGGTCACACCAAAACAAAAATCCCAATTCTCCCCAAACGTTGATACTGGGGCAGATGATATGTTGGTTCGAATATGAGTCCACCATAATGGTTCCAAAGTTGTACTTCAGTCCAAAATTCTTTTTACCCATCAAGTCCTTCTGATCTATTGGCAAAGGTGTGGGAATCAAAAAACAACATTGTTGGAATCTGATAAAGTCCAAATTGAGAGAAATAAAATGAGAGAGTCTTATCGGTGAAAACCTTCAGGCACCATAAGGCGACGGTGAGCAGAGAATTTGAAAACTCGTAAAGAGAACTATCGGGCGACGGTGAGAAGAGAAATGAGAGAGGTCGATTGGCGAAAACCCACAAAGGGTACTGTCGGCCGAAAAGAAGACATCTCACCACTAAAAGAGTCCTGGCAAGGTTCCCTGGTTTTGAAATACGGATCAATGGGTTCATGAGAAGCTGGAAAGTTTGTGCGGATCGGGCATCCAGCCTAAGAAGCATGTCATGTCCATTTGAAGCCAGCATGCACCCCCAGATAAGTCCTTCTTTTCCCCCGAAAGGGACGCTTCTCTTTAAACTCATATGCTTGTCTTTTGTATACTTATCCTTTAAATCTCTTTCGGCCTAACTCTGCTTCTGAAATTATTACAAAGAAAGGTGGAAGGACTAGTTTTTATATGTCTTCGCCGAGCAAAAGCCAAAGAAAATACCCAGCCTCAACGGGTGCGTCAGGCTAATCTCGAATGACCATGATTATGGATGTTTTAAAGAAAAGACATCGGAAAGGAAAGAAAGTAAAAGACAAAGGTTCTAAGAGCAGAATAAAATGAAAAGGCTAGAGCCCACACGGCCGCGTCATCATGAAATCCTAAAAGTTGAGTCTTGTCGGTTTGAAAAAAGATTCACCCTCAAAGCCAGCAAGCAGCAAAGTTCTTAACGGAAACTGGGTCGGGATCAAGCAATTGAGATGATCAAGGCCACAAAACCAACCACCATTTCAAATTAACAAGTTTTTCTTTGTTGAAAGTTAAAACAGGTGTAATTCAAAGCAACCACGCAAGAAGCAGGTGCAACCCAAAAGAGAAAATAAATGCGCAAGCGCTGAAACAGCTTTGCATCAGGGAACCGACAAAAAAGGGAAGTCCCCCCCCCCCCCAAATTCATTCATGTGTTTTACTAAATAAAAGAAAGAAAAATAGAAGAAAAAAAAGAAGAAATAAAGAAGAAGAAGAAGTGAAATTGAAAAATCCCAAAAGAAAAAAATAATCATAGTAGCATAGAGCCTCCATTCCCTAGATATCCCGGCATAACCCGTGGACCTCCCTGGCATAACCCAAGGAGCCTTTTTCTTTAAATTCCGGCATAACCCGTGGACCTCCCTAGCATAACCCAAGGAGCCTTTTCCTTTCAATCCTGGCATAACCCGTGGCATAACCCAAGGAGCTTTTTTCTTTCAATCCTGGCATAACCCGTGGACCTTCCTGGCATAACCCAAGGAGCCCTTTTCTTTCAATCCCGGCATAACCCGCGGACCTCCCTGGCATAACCCAAGGAGCCCTTTTCTTTCAATCCCGACATAACACGAGGACCTCCCTGGCATAACCCAAGGAGCCCTTTTTCTTTCAATCTCGGCATAACCCGTGGACCTCCCTGGCATAACCCAAGGACTTTTTTTTTAATTCCGGCATAACCCGTGGACCTCCCAGGCATAACCCAAGGAGCTTTTTTCTTTTAATCCTGGCATAACCCGTGGACTTCCCTGGCATAAGCCAAGGAACCTTTTTCTTTCAATCTCGGCATAATCCGTGGGCCTCTCTGGCATAACCCAAGAAGCCTTTTTTCTTTTATCCCGGCATAACTCGTGGAACTCCCTGGCATAACCCAAGGACCCTTTTTTCTTTCAATCCCGGCATAACCCACATATCTCCTTGGCATAACCTAAGGACCTTTTTCCTTCTTATCCCGGCATAACCCAAGAACCTTTTCCTTTTCCAGCATAACCCGGCAATTTCCCCACATAACCTGGCTTCTTTCCCAAGGATACACAATCCTGATTCTATTGCTTCGACATGTGTCTCAATTAACTCATGAAATTCTCCTAGTGAAAATTGGGGCAAAAAATTTAGTTCGTTTATTTGCTTTGGTATCTTAAGCAGGTTTGACCTCGAAGCACAGGATGCGAAACGACCGATAGAATGAGTCTCAATCCAAAAATAAAGAAAAGAAGAAAAGAAATAAAATAAATGAAATCAAATGTTGAAGCAAACAAAGGTGCGGATTGCTCAAAATTTGATTAAGGCATAAATCCCGCCGATCCCGCTTTGACCCAAGGATGCGGAAAGAAACAATGCCTACAAGTTGCGAGCATCAAGATTCAGATCGGAGTCCACAGCAAAATCAGTTAACACTCATGATCAAGCTTCAAGAGATTTATAGATAGGAATCTTGTAACTTATAATTGATAGGCATAGCTAGTTTAGCTTTTATTTTTCATTTTTGTGTAATAAGGAGCTCAGCAAGTAGAAACAGCAGCAACAATAGTGAAATTACAGCTCCTGGTAGTCTCAGCTACCAAACATTCCAGAACTACACTGACCTGATTTATTTATAGCCAACAACCTTTGAAGCAGGGTTCGATCAGACAGTTTTTAAAAAATGCTTCTCATGGAGTGCCAAGCAGGCAAAAATCTCTCATGATTGCTCATTTATCTTTGCCCGAAAACCCTTCGTATCTCTGAGCAAAGAGGGGTAGCTGTGAGCATGTGATTTTTGCCTCGTTTAATTACTCTTGTAAAATTTATTAGAATTAGGATTTTTCTTTTATTATTTGAATTTTGTGGAATCAATTGCATGATTTTGTGTTTTGTTTGCATTTTTGTGTGTGCATTATTAATTGATATAATTCATAAAAAATACAAAATAGTACACTTGTATTTAGGACCGCATTTTAGTATTTCTTTTAGTCAATTAATATTACAAAAATCAAGAAAATAACAAAAATGGTTCTTTTGTATTTCTACTTTCAATTTTATAGATTTGTCTTAGTTTACTTTTAAAATTAGGAATTGGTTAATTTTGAAAATTAATTAGTATAATTTTAGAGTGAATTTAGGTCTTTATTTTAAATTTTGCATTTAACAAAAATCTAAAAAAGAAATGAGAAAAGTAAAGTAAAAAAGGAAAATCAAATAAATATTGAAGAGGTCTTAATACATACCATTTTTTGGGCCAACTTTGATATCAGCCCAAATAAATCCCTCCCAGAACCACCAAATCGGACCCAAAACCCGCCCCAGTCCGGTCCAGCTTCCCCCCGTCTTCCAAAACGACCCCGTTTTGATAAATTTTGATCATGGCCGTCGAGGATCTTTAATCCAATGGTCAGGAACTGAGGATCGTTTGATATTAAAGTGTCAGAACTCTCACCCCACACCCATCATCCGATCATCTCTTAGAACCCCTAACACACGCCGGCGTAGTGCCACCAACCCTCTGTCATCCGTCGCCGGCCGAAAATCGCCTACGGCGGCGGCGAAACTTCAAATAACTCCAAATTTTCACCATAGCTCCGTCTTCATCTCCCCAGTCCATATCCAACCTTATCCCCCTTCAAATCCTAGCTAATCACTTCGAATATCAAATCCAAAGCTCAGACCAAAACCCTAACTCCTCCAAAATTCCCAAAAATCACACCCCATACTCTCCTAATCTCCCTCTTCCTGAACCCCTAACTGGATTCCTTCGAACATTGCCAGAGATTCTAGATTTTCAGATCTTAGAGCGGCAGAACCCTAGAAGTCTGGATTACTCGAGTTCTCCCTAATTTCCAAGGTCCATAGTTTGAGTCAAGCCACGAGATTTCTTGGTGAAGAACACACGTTTACATCATTTTGGTGCTTGAATTGGCGTTCAGCTTTGTTTAACCTTGCATAAGTAAGTTTTTCTTTTCTTTTATTGTTTGATTTCTCTGTTATTAAGATTAGTTTAATCATATTTCTTGTTGTTAACCCATAATTGGTGTTCTAGGTTTTAGTTTAAGTTTTTTGATTGTTCGTTTTAAGCCAGTAAGGCTTCTTTTCATTTGATTAATTTTCTTCATGTTAATTGATTCTGTTTTGTTTTAGTCTTCACTTTTGGTTTAATTTTGTTCTATTTTTGCTTTAATTTTTCTAATTGGCTTGATTTTGTGTTTGGTTTCAATTAATCGATCCATGGATATTTACTGCAACTTGATTTTAGTTGTTTGACTGCCATTAATCGTAGTTCATTGTTTGTTAGATCTACTTTCATGATTAGTTAGTTTGTATAATTAGTTTAATTTTAGGGTCTGTTTGATTGTAGCTAGATGATTCCAGCCTTGATTAGTTAACCGTAGTTAAGTGGACTGGGTAAAAGGGTTGCATTAGTTGACATAGGCTTGGTGATTTCAGAAGCAAATCAAGGGTAGTTGGGGTAATTCAAAATAGGGAATCTTGCAAATAACTGAATTGGAAACCCCTAAAACATTCTAGATGGGGTTCCAATTAGAATTTTAGGAACTTAGTAATGTAACTTGGGCAATAAGTCAGTAAATAAGGGACTAAATAGTTAAAATACTGAAAATAAAAGAGGGACTAAAGGTGTAAAGTAAAAATCTGAAAGAGCCCTTAGTTTTGCCTATAAAAAGGCATGCCCATTGCCTTGTCTAGCAAGTTGGAAAACCTGAAATCTGAGAGTGTGAGAGTTCCTTCTAGATCTGAAATTTTCAAAAACCAAAAACAACAAAAAACTCCAAAAAAAATATTGTTCTATTGATGCTTTCCTCATATTAATTTCAAGTTCTAGCTATTGATTTGAATTTCTAGCTTAGGTAAAGAAAAAAATGACTTGAGAACTCCTTGTATTTGGTTGCTGAAGCTTCAGAGATTTTTGGGTTTAATTTCGAGTCTATTTTGGTCCAATCAAGCCTGCTCTAGCTATCTGTTTGGTGTTGTTCCCCTGTAGTTCATTTCCTGGGTGTTGTGGTGCTGGTTTGGGTTTAAAATTGGTCCTGTTTACTGTTGGTGTGAACTGCTAATTGCTGTTTGTCACTGCTGACTACTTCTTCCTTTATTTTGCTTCAACATCCAGGTACTGTTCCAGTCCTCACATGATAAAGTAAATTCGAGTAAAGTGTGAACAACATTGGAAGAAATGAATGAAATATAATCTATTTTATCGTTGTTTTAGTTTAGTTTAAGTTTGAAATGCATATTAGTGTTGTATCTATTTGAATAATCGTCATTTGTATTAACTAGACTATATGGACTGTTTTCAAAATCGCATGAGTATTAACTGTAGTTTTGTTTAATTCTATTTGATCACGATGTTAATTGGAGATTTAAGCCAAATCAAATGTTGATTAGGAGTGAAGTTTCAAATTAGTATGTGTAGTCCTATAGGTATAAAATCAGACAGATCCTGGGGTTTGAGTATACCATGTGTTCTAGGTTATTCATGCTTGACTAACATGAAACTTACAGGAGTTCATTTATGGGTTATGAATTGTAAAACAGCTTGGTATTTTGTAGAAACGATTCGAAATAGCAATTGTGTCCAGATTTCAGGATATTAATAAGTCCGTTTAGCAAATCCCGAATAACTTATGTCTAGTTATTGACAGTCAAACGGTTTGAAATTGCACAAGTTAGTGGCATCTTAAAAGTTAATGTGCCTTTGATTTGATTTGATTTAATTGTGTATCTGCCCGCAAAGTGTTAACATGCCCAAAATTAAATTGGCACCGGGTCTTTGGGCTTATCATAGGCCCAGGCTGTCCAGCCTTTTGTAAATGAAATCTGGACCTGTTTTGAACAAAACTGAAATGTCATTCCCTTCCCATTGGGCTGCTTCGAATAACTTGCTAAAAAATTCTGTTTTCTACTTACTAAAGTTGTTGGGTTTAGATGATTTAAAAACTGAATCATAGGTTTTGGGCCTTTCAAGAAATGCTAATTAACTAGGCTTTAAAGACAATTCTTAATAGAAAATAATAGTCCTTTTAGGATATCCTTTAAAAAATAAAATGAGAATGTTCACATTAAATATCTAGACCTCGGGACGTGCCATTTAGCGAATTTCATGGCTTCCCGCAAAGTTAATAATACGCTAGTTGCTTTAGCCCTGGCATTTAATAGTATTACCTTCTTAAACTCGGGTGCACATTTATGTGACCCAAAACCAAATCTCAATGGCGTTAGAATATGTCAAAAACCACGGGTGCATTTATGTGACGTGGTTCGAGACGCGTTTTAACAATGTTGCAAATTCTTTAAAAAAATTAATTCAAAGTGGTAATTAATTTAAATTGCACTTTAAATTGAAAAATGTATTTAAAATTAGATATTTAGCCATTTATAATAGTTTAAGCGACCGTGCTAGAACCACGGGATCCGGGAGTGCCTAACACCTTCCTTCGGGTCAACAGAATTCCTTACTTAGAATTTTTGGTTCGCAGACTTCATTTGGAAAGTCAAAAATTTCCTCGATTTGGGATTCAAGATAAACCGGTGACTTGGGACACCAAAAGCCAAACCTATCCTCAGTGGCGACTCTAATTGAATAAATAATCCCATTTCGAATAATGTCACTTAAAATGGAAAAACTCCCTTATACATTATCCTTCGGGGTAAGTGTGTAAAAAAGGAGGTATGACAGACCTATGACTAGATGGCATTATATATGCTTATATATTTATATTATATTTATATGGGATATGGGAAATTCTATGGCATTATATACGCACCACCATCTAATCAGCTGGTATACATTAATGATTTTGCCCATAGTGGCCGAGATGATATGATGGGATGCCCTTAGAGGCATAATGATGTTATGAACACATGCACCTATGCACGACATGACATTCATACACATATGCATGACACTATAAGTATTTCATGATTTACAGAGCTATCTAGACTTACATGTCGAGTCTTTTACTCCATGTTTCTCGCATGTCTATTATTTGCTGATTTTCACTCCTTACATACTCGGTACATTATTTGTACTGATGTCCCTTTTGCATGGGGATGTTGTATTTCATGCCCGCAGGTCCTGTAGACAGGTCGAGAGCCCTCCAAGTAGGTTATGTGCTCAGCGAAAAATGTTGGTGTGCTTCATTTGCTGCATAGTTGCTTGTTTAGTTAGCATGATTTAGACGTGTATTGTTTGGTATGGAGGGACTCTGTCCCAAACTTTATGAAAATTATGTATTCATAGAGGCTTGTAGACAGATGTCGTGTACGTAAAAGATTGTATGTCCTTGTCAGCCTATGTTCAGTATACGAGTGGTTATTTTGGTCTTATAGGCCCGTATGTCTTATGTATAAGTTGGTATTACATATTGTATTCTACTTATATCACGGCAGCCTTCTGTCTCAGTTACATATGATAGTATGACATGAAAAGATACATTATGTTAGTACTCGATTGAGTAAGGTACCGGGTACCCATCGCGACCCATCGGTTTAGGTCGTGACAAATGTGGTATCAGAGTAGTTCTGTCCTAGGGAGTCTACAAGACATGTCTAGTAGAGTCTTATTTATGGGTGTGTCGTGCACCACACTTATAAGTTGGAGGCTACGGGGTATTTAAGACTGTCACTCTTTCTTCCTACTCTAGATCATTTGGTAGAGCTCAGTTGTAAGAACTCAATTTCCTAAACTCTATCTTACTTATAGTACGATGATACCTACATCCAAAAAGACGGTTGGTAAGAGATATAGTTGTGGAGGATTTGAGTCAGAGGAACTCAATTTTTGCATCATGCTTTTGACGGATAAATATGAGGTATTCAGCAAATCATGTGTATACTAGGATGTGTAAGCTTCTTGGTAAGGATTCCTAAGGCAAGCATGCCTATCCACTCTTACTATAAAACGGAATAAGGTGGAGACACAAGTTTCAGCAAGTAAATGGAGCAAGGTGAAGAAGGGTACGAGGCACCCAGTTAATGATGATTATAAGTATTACAGTTCAGGCAAAAAAATTTAAGCATTTTAAATTATCTTCAACTGTAACAGAGGTATGTACAATTAGCCACAACCATCTCATTTATGCCCTATGGAAGCTAACAGAAGTAGTATAAGAGAAGGACAGATATAAGTATCCGGCTGGGGTTAGAGCGACCCAAAATGGTGGATAGATTATTTGCGTTAGTTGACATTTCTGAAGGATATTACAAATATGCTAGTAGATCTCCTTGTGAGACATCCAGATGGTGTAGTCTAGAATAGTATTATGGGGCAGTCTAGATAAATATTACCTTAACGTGAGTAGAGAAAGAATGTTAGGCAACTCGAAGAGCCAGAAGATAGAGCAAGGGGAGCTAAAAGCAAAATAATATCTTGTCCAAGTTTCCAGAATAAAGTGAAAGACATCATTGTTAGCGGGAAATAAGAAGAGAGTTAATGAAGCATTATGAGTAAGATGTGATACATGGTGATAACGGTAGATCAAAAAGATAACAGTATTACAGAGTATATAGTCAAGTGAAGGAAAAGACGAGAGGAGCCAGGCCTTGGGACAACAAAAGAGTATAGGCCTTAAAGTCATATCCTCATTTAGAGAAATAATTTTGTGACTCCAACGTGATTACGAGAAGGAAAAGTTAGACTCCAGAATAATAGAAACCAGTATGGACTGGTGAACAAGATAAACTAAACATGAGCAAGGGACTAAGTGGTTTGATAATGGTCGACATAATGAGAATTTCGTATTGTATTTCGACGATAATAGAATGGACAACAGAAGAAGATTCATGAGAAATTTCGAGAATGCTCATTTAGGAAGACGCTTCCCTAAAGCAAGCAGTGTGAGCAAAAGTAAGCTTAAGAGACAGTATGTGCTAGTTATATTATTTGTCACCCTCGTGAATAAGGAATTTTGTTATCCTTGGTACATAAGGATTGCCGCAAGGCAAGCAAGGGTCATCGATGATGTGAAAAGACGCCACAGATGAAGAGATAAAACATCTATAGGTAGATTCTCGTGGCTCCAACTCTTAGTACTCCCCTAAAGGGGGGATATGGAGTGTTGTGGCCTTAAGTCATAATTAAGTGCTTCTAGTGATTGTGGAATGGTAAAGGAAGAATGTGATAAAAATAAAAAAGAAACAAGATTTCACTTATCCAAATCCTACATACATGCTACACTTCTAGAATATTATGCAAGCACGAAAGGAAGTAAGGGTTCCTACCCGGAATGTTATTAATAAATAAGGAGCCAATGCAAGAGGTAAGTTAGAGAAAGGAAATAACCAAGAGAGATTACGCGGAATATTGATATGAGAATAGGCAAATGAGTAGTTAGCAGTTGATTCAAGAAGAGCCTAGTTATGGCTAGACAGGAGGTTACAGACGAATCAGCAGATCGTGCAAGATAAATATAGTAAAACACAAAATACTAAATTCAGCACTCGCAGTAATGTCATTGTTGTAACGACCCGGCCGGTCATTTTTGTAATTTGTGCCCTGATCCCCCATTAACTGCTTTCCCTAAGTTCATTTCTACTATTTTGGTTTGCCGGGACGTTCGGTGTTAGGATTCGGAGTGTTTTGGGAGACTTAGACCCTAAATGAGAGCTTAAGTGTTGAAAAATGGTCCGTAGTCGGAATAGTTTGAAGACGACCTCAAAATAGAAATCTGATGGTTTGGTTAGCTCCGTTAGGTGATTTTGGGGTTGGGAGCATATTCGGAAGGTATCTTAGAAGTTCATAGCTCATTTAGGCTTGAAATGCCGAAGTATGAATTTTTGAAGTTTCCGGCCCGATACTGAGTTTTTTATCCGAGTGTCGGATTGGAATTCCGGAAGTTTCAGTAATTCCTTCATGTCATTTGTGAGGTGTGTGCAAAATTTCAGGTCATTCGGATAAGGTTCGGGTAGGTTTTTGATTGAAAGCGTGTTTTGTTGAACTTTGAAGTTCTTAGTCTTGAATCTTTGATTAATCCGGGCTTCCGGTGTTGTTTTAGGTGTTTTCAAGGTTGGTACAAGTTTGAATAAGGTATTAGGTGGTATTGGTGTTTTTGGTTGAGTTCCTGGGGGCCTCGGGATGATTTCGGGTGGTTAACGGAGGAATTTTAAAGTTATTGCAGCAACTGAATGTCTCTCTTCTGGTATTTCCGCATCTGTGGCTTGGGAACCGCAGATGCGGTGCCGCAGAAGCAGCTATGTAGCTGCAGAAGTGGCTTGTTCCCTCTTTCCTCAGAAGCCACAGAAGCGGTGTCATTTCCGCAGAAGCGAAGCCGCAGAAGCGGCTTAGGCATCACAGAAGTGGAGCCGCAGAAGCGTCCCAGCTATCGCAGATGCAGTCCTGCCCCCTTTAGTGAAAACTGCAGAAGCGGTTGATTTTCTGCAGAAGTGTTCCCTTGTCCGCAGAAGCGAATATGACTGTGCATAAATAGAAATGTCGAGGGTTAAGTTTCAAAAGTTGGAAAAATCAATTGAGAGCTCGGTTAAAGGCGATTTTGAGTGGGTTTTGAAGAGAAGATAATTGGGTAACATTTCCTTGATCCCTTTTTGTTATATTTAACCATTACATAGTTAAATACATCTTTGGAATTCGAATTAAGGATCAAAAATGGGATAATTTGGGTAAAACTTCTTAGACCAAACTATTAGGTTTTGAGCGAGCATTTGACCTCCGATTTGTGAGATTTTTATACGGTTAGACTCGTCAGAGTACAAGTGTTCTAAAAATATAAAAACTATTTGATTCCGAGGTGTTGGCCTGAGGGGCATTTTGGTCATTTTACCTATTTTCGAGCCCTAGCTTTAAATTTAATAGTGGAATCAGTTGTTTGCAATATTATTTATGATATGTAATTGAATTGAACATATTTGGGCCATTTGGAGTCGGATACTCGTGGCAAAGGTGTGGTTTCTGGTTGATTTCTGTACCGGTTCGAGGTAAGTGGCTTGTCTAACCTTGTGTGGCGGACCTTTCCCCTTAGGACATGATCTTTGAATATTTGAATGCCTCGTACGTGAGGTGACGAGTGTGTACTTGAGCTAATTGTTGTAAACCCGTTTCTACTTGAAGCAATTAAATTGAGAATTCTTGTTTACTCGTTCATTTTAGACTGTAAGTTTAAACCTGTGCTAGCTTAGAGGAGCATGTTTAGCTGAATTACTTGGTTAATTGTTTAATTGTATTATCTATACTCTGTGAAGCATGTTAGGCTAGAAATTACTACTACTTGTACTAATTTTTGCACTTATTCTAAGATTATGAGTTATTTCTGTTGTGGGTTTAATTTGGGACTACGGGACGGCTTCCCGGGAGATCCCCCTATACTTGATATATTCTGGATTGAGGGTGCGAGATACCAAGAGATCCCTAACACATGTATTTCTATATCTTGGGATACCAAGAGATCCCCAGTGTATATGATGAGGATACCAAGAGATCCTCGGGATACTAAGAGATCCCCAGTGTATATGATGAGGATACCAAGAGATCCTCGGGATACTAAGAGATCCCCAGTGTATATGATGAAGATACCAAGAAATCCTCGGTATACCAAGAGATCCCTGGTGCATATGATGAGGATACCAAGAGATCCTCGGGATACCAAGAGATCTCCGGATATTATTCCTTGTTGAGAGTAGTATTCCTTGTATTGTTACCTTCGTTTTCTATTACTGTTCTTCCTTATTTATCTGGTTTAGATTCTCACTGTAGACTTTATTTAAATTGTTTCCACTATCTTATTAATTATTATCTTTTATCTCAGTAGGGCCCTGACCTTCCTCGTCACTACCCAACCGAGGTTAGGTTTGGCACTTACTGAGCACCGTTGTGGTGTACTCATGCCCCTTATGCGCATGTTTTTCACGTGTAGATCCAGGTTCCTCCACCCAGGCGTACTACCCTTGAGGCGAGGAGTTATACGGAGACTTTGAGGTATATTTGCCGCGTCCGCAGACCAGGAGCCTCTATTCTGTTCCAGCTTTAGTATCTAGTTTATTCCTTTCTCTTAGTTGTTTAGATATTCTGGAGTTAGAACAGTGTACTATGTTTCTAATAGCCTGTGTTTCCCGTGAGTTTCCGAGTTTTGGGATTGAGTTGTAGACTTCCGCATTTCTTTTGGTTGTATAGGCCGAGCAGCCTTATATGCAGTCATTATTTTATATATGTTTAGTTTTTAATTAATTATTCCGCAAGTTATATTAAATTTCCGCATTGTTAGGCTTACCTAGTTGTAGGAACTAGGTGCCATCACGACATGTTCATGGAGGGTGAACTGGGGACAAGTTAGTATCAGAGCTCTAGGTTCATAGGAGTCACGGAACACAGGCCGGTTTATTAGAGGCCGCTGATCGGTACGGAGACGTCTGTATTTATCTATGAGAGGCTATGTAACTATTTAGCAAAATCTTCATTTCATTTGAATTCCTTATCGTGCGATATTTTTGACATCAATTCTAAACTTCTGTCTTCTATTCTCTCACAGATGGTGAGGACACATGCTACACGACATGACCAGGCACCCGCGCCCCCTACTACAGCCGTCAGAGGCCGGGGCTGGGGTAGAGGTCAAGAACGTGCATGTGGTGCAGCCAGAGCACCTATGCGAGTTACCGCCGAGGTACCACCGGCAGATCGAGTCAGAGCCCAGGCACCTGGTACACCTACTACTGCTATTACTACTCCAGCGCTCTAGGAGACTTTGGCTCAGTTCATGAGCATGTACACCACATTAACTCAGGCAGGGTTGCTTCCCCTTGCTGCAGCCACATTTTAGGCCGGGGGAGGAGCATAGACCCCCGCCATCCGCACTCCTGAGCAGCGAGTGCAGGTTGAGCAGGCATTTGAGATTATTCCCGCACCGCCTGCAGATCCAGTTCAGCCCGAAGATGGGTCAGCTGCTTCAGAGGACGAGCAGTGGAGACTTGAGAGTTTTAAGAAATATGATCCCCTAGTGTTCAGTGGATTAGCATCAGACGATGCCTTGGGATTTCTAGAGGAGTGCCACCGTATTCTTCGCACTATGGGCATAGTGGAGTCTAGCGGGGTTTCTTTCACTGCCTTTCAGCTTCGGGGAGCCGCCTATGATTGGTGGCACACTTATGAGATAGATATCCTAGTCGAGGCTGCTACACTGACTTGAACCCAGTTCTCGGAGATGTTTATGAGAGAGTTTGTTCCCCAGAGTCTCAGGGACGCATGGCGCACAGAGTTTGAGCATTTGCGCCAGGGTGCTATGAGACTTTCAGAGTATGTTATCTGTTATACCAGGTTGGCCAGGCATGCACCGGCTTTGGTTGCTATAGTTCGGGAGAGAGTTCGCCAGTTCATTGAGGCTCTTATCCCACCTATCAGATCTAGCATGGCTCGAGAGTTGGAGATGGACATTCCTTATTAGCAGGTAGTGAGCATTGCTAGGAGGATCGAGGGCATGCTCGCCAGGGAGCGGGGGGAAAGAGAGGCCAAGAGGTCTCAAGAGTCGGGCCACTACTTTGGTGCCCGTACCCCAGCAGCAGGTCGACATGGTAGGGGTTTTGTGGGTCGCCCCATTCATTCAGCTCTTCCAGCAGCCAGTAGTGCTCTAGCTCCGCCTATACCTCAGTAGCCTTACTATGCACCTCCAGTTTCCAGCGCGCCTCCTGTGCGGGGTGCTTTTAGAGGTCAGTCTAGCAGACCTGGCCCTAGCCAGTAATAGCCACCACGTCCTCCCAGAGCTTGTTTTGAGTGTGGTGACACCCGTCATATGGTGAGGGATTGCCATAGACTTGGGATGAGTGTACCTCCACAGACTGCTCTGCCGCAGTGTGCTCCTCAGAGTTCTCAGGCCATGATCACAGCTCTCGTTGCTACCCCGTCTGCCCAGCCAGCTAGGGGTGAAGGTCGGGGAGGTAGAGGTCGCTCTTGAGAGAGAGGCCAGGCCAGATATTATGCTATTCCTCCTCGTACCGAGGTTGTTGCCTCCGATTGTGTCATCACAGGTATTATACTAGTTTGTCACAGAAAAGCGTCGGTTCTATTCGATCCAGGATCTACTTATTCTTATGTGTCTTCTTACTTTGCTTCGCATTTGGGTGTGCCTCGGGATTCTTTGAGTGCCCCCGTTTATGTTTCTACTCCTGTGGGAGATTCTCTTATTATAGACAACATTTATCGGTCATGTTTGATTACTATTCGTGGTTTTGAGACCAAGGAAATTTATTATTACTCGGTATGGTAGATTTTGATATTATTTTGGGCATGGACTGGTTATCGCCCCATTTTGCTATTCTTGATTGTCACGCCAAGACCGTGATGCTGGCTATGCCAGGTATTCCATGTATTGAGTGGAGTGGTACTTTAGATCACACTCCCAGTAGAGTTATCTCTTTTCTTAAAGCTCAGCGTATGGTTGAGAAGGGGTGTGCCGCGTATTTAGCTTATGTAAGGGATGTCAGTGTTGATACTCCTTCTGTTGATTCAGTTCTAGTGGTATGGGATTATCCCGATGTATTTCTAGCTGATCTTCCGGGCATGCCGCCCGATAGAGACATTGATTTGGGCATTGATCTGTTGCCGGGCACTCAGCCCATATCCATTCCTCTGTATCGCATGGCTCCTCCTGAGTTGAAGGAGTTGAAGGATCAGTTGCAGGAATTGCTCAGTAAGGGTTTTATTCGACCTAGTGTTTCACCGTGGGGTGCTCCTGTCTTGTTTGTGAAGAAGAATGATGGTTCTATGCGTATGTGTATTGATTATCGCCAGTTAAACAAGGTTATAGTGAAGACCTGTTATCCCTTTCCTTGTATTGATGATTTGTTTGACCAGCTTCAGGGCGCACAGGTGTTTTCTAAGATTGATTTGTGCTCGGGGTACCATCAGTTGAAGATTCGGGAGCCAGATATCCCGAAGATTGCCTTCAGGACTCGGTATGGTCATTACTAGTTCCTTGTTATGTCATTTGGGCTGACCAATGCCCCAGCGGCTTTCACGCATTTGATGCACAGTGTATTCAGGCCATATCTTGACTCCTTCATTATTGTTTTTATTGCAGATATACTGGTATATTCCCGGAGTCCGGAATGAGGACCGTGCTTCAGACCTTGAGGGAACATGCAAAGTTCTCAAAATGTGAGTTTTGGCTGAGTTCTGTGGCATTCTTAGGGCATGTGATTTCGAGTGAGGGTATTCGGGTGGATTCGAGGAAGATAGACGCCGTACAGAGTTGGCCCAGGCCTTCCTCAACTGCAGAGATTCACAATTTCCTTGGTTTGGCGGGCTACTACCGTCACTTCGTGGAGGGATTTTCTTCGATTGCATCCCCTATGACTAGATTGATCTAGAAGGATGCCCCTTTTTAGTGGACAGAGAATCACGAGGCGAGCTTTCAGAAGCTCAAGACAGCTTTGACTACAGCACCTATCTTGATGTTGCCTACCGGTTCGGGGTCTTATACTGTATATTATGGCGCCTCGAGAGTTGTCCTTGGAGCAGTGTTGATGCAGGATGGTAGGGTGATTGCTTACGCATCCAGACAGTTGAAGATACATGAAAAGAATTACCTTGTCCACGACCTTGAGTTAGCTGCCATTATTCATGCCTTGAAGATCTAGCATCACTATTTGTACAGAGTGCCTTGTGAGATCTATACTGACCATCGGAGTTTACAGCACTTACTCAAGTAGAAGGGCCAGAATATGCGTCAGAGGAGATGGTTAGAGTTGTTGAAGGATTATGATATCACTATTCTGTATCACCCCGGCAAGGCCAATGTGGTGGCGGATGACTTGAGTCACCGGGCAGAGAGTTTGGGTAGTTTGGCATATTTACCAGCTTTAGAGAGGCCTATGGCAATGGATGTTCAGGCTTTAGCCAGTCAGTTTGTGAGATTGGATCTTTCGGAGCCTAGTCGAGTTCTAGCCTGTGTGGTTTCCCGGTCTTCTCTATTTGATCGTATCAGGGAGCGGCAGTGTGATGACCCTCATTTGCTTCTCCTTCAGGACAAGGTTCGGCGTGGGGATGCCCGAGATGTGACCAATGGAGATGATGGGGTATTGAGGATGCAGGGCCGGATTTATATGCCTAATGTTGATGGTCTTCGAGAGATGATTCTAGCAGAGGCCCATAGTTCGCGGTATTCCATCCATCCGGGTGCCGCGAAGATGTATCAAGACTTGAGGCAGCACTATTGGTGGAGGCGGATGAAGAAATATATAGTTGGTTATGTGTCTAGATGCCTCAACTGCCAGCAGGTAAAGTATGAGCACCAGCGCCCGGGTGGGTTGCTTCAGCAGATAGAGATATCGGAGTGGAAATGGGAGCGCATCACTATGGATTTTGTATATGGACTCCCCGAACCTTGAAGAAGTTTGATGCCATTTGTGTCATTGTGGATCAATTGACCAAGTCCGCTTATTTCATTCCTATGTGTACCACTTACTCATCGGAGCAGTTGGCGGAGATTTATATCAGGGAGATCGTCCGTTTGCATGGTATCCCAGTTTCTATCATTTCAAACAAAGGTACTCATTTTACATCACGGTTCTAGAGAGTCGTGCAGCAGGGGTTAGGTACTCGGGTGGAGTTGAGCACAGCATTTCACCCCCAGACGGACGGACAGTCCGAGCGCACCATTCAGATTCTTGAGGACATGCTCCGTGCGTGTGTGATTGAGTTTGGAGGGTCTTGGGATCATTTTTTGCCATTGGCAAAGTTTGCTTACAACAAGAGTTATCAATCCAGCATCCAGATGGCACCGTGTGAGGCCTTATATGGTAGGAGGTGTGGATCTCCGGCGGGCTGGTTTGAGACAGGTGAGGCCAGGCTACTAGGCACAAAGATGGTTCAGGATGCATTAGAGAAGGTTAAAGTGATTCAGGATAGACTCCGTACAGCCCAATCCAGACAGAAAAGTTACGCAGACTGGAAGGTTCGTGATGTTTCATATATGGTGGTGAGCGGGTTCTGCTTCGAGTCTCGCCTATGAAAGGCGTCATGAGGTTTAGGAAGAAAGGGAAGCTGAGTCCGAGGTTTATTGGCCCTTTTAAGATTTTGAGGCAAGTCAGGGAGGTTTCTTATGAGCTTGCCTTACCTCCCAGCTTGGCCGGAGTTCATCCGGTATTTCATGTTTCGATGCTCCTGAGGTATCATGTCAATCCGTCGCACGTGCTGGATTTCAGTTCAATCCAGTTGGAGATGGATCTATCCTATGTTGAGGAGCTAGTGGCTATATTGGACAGGTAGGTCAGAAAGTTGAGGTCAAAGAGCGTAGCTTCAGTGAAGGTTCAGTGGCGGAGACAGCCGGCCAAGGAGGTGACTTGGGAGACCGAGCATGATTACGCAGCCAGTACCCTCATCTTTTCACTACTTCAGGTATGTTCTCTATGCTTGTTTGAGGACGAATGAATGTTTAAGTGTAGGAGGATGTAACGACCCGGTCGGTTGTTTTTGGAATTTACGCCCCAATCCCCCATTAACTGCTTCCCCTAAGTTCATTTCTACTATTTTAGTTTGCCAAAATGTTCGGTGTTAGGATTCGGAGTGTTTTGGGACACTTAGTCCCTAAATGAGAGCTTAAGTATTGAAAAATGGTCCGTAGTCAGAATAGTGCGAAGACAACCTCGGAATGGAAATCCGATGGTTCTGTTGGCTCTGTTAGGTGATTTCGGGGTTGGGAGCATGTTCGGAAGGTATTTTGGAAGTTCGTAGCTCATTTAGGCTTGAAATGCCGAAGTTTGAATTTTTAAAGTTTCCGGTTCGATAGTGAGTTTTTGATCTGAGTGTCGGATTGGAATTCTAGAAGTTGCAGTAGTTCCGTCATGTCATTTGTGAGGTTTGTGCAAAATTTCAGGTCATTCGGATGAGGTTCGGGTAGGTTTTTGATCGAAAGCGTGTTTTGTTGGACTTTGAAGTTCTTAGGCTTGAATCTTTGATTAATTTAGGTTTCCGGTGTTGTTTTAGGTGTTTTCAAGGTTGGTACAAGTTTGAATAAAGTATTAGGTGGTATTGGTATTTTTGGTTAAGGTCCCGGGGGCCTCGGGGTGATTTCGAGTGGTTAACAGAGGAATTTTGAAGTTATTGCAGCAGCTGAATGTCTCTCTTCTGGTATTTCCGCATCTGCAGCTTGGGAACCGCAGATGCGGCGCCACAGAAGCGGCTATGTGGCCACAGAAGTGGGTTTTTCCCTCTTTCCTCATAAGCCGCAGAAGCGGTGCCATTTCCGCAGTTAGGCATCACAGAAGCGGAGCCGCAGAAGCGTCCCTGCTATCGCAAATGCGGTCTTGTCCCCTTTAGTGAAAATCGCAGAAGCTGTTGATTTTCCGCAGAAGTGGTCCCTTGTCCGCAGAAGCGAATATGACTGTGCAGAAATAGAAATATCGAGGGTTAAGTTTCAAAAGTTGGAAAAATCAATTGAGAACTCGGTTAAAGGCGATTTTGAGTGGGTTTTGAAGCGAAGATCATTGGGTAACATTTCCTTGATCCCTTTTTGTTATATTTAACCATTATATAGTTAAATACATGATTGGAATTCTAATTAAGGATCAAAAATTTGATAATTTGGGTAAAACTTCTTAGACCAAACTATTGGGTTTTGAGTGAGCATTTGACCTCCGATTTGGGAGATTTTTATATTGTTAGACTCGTGAGAGTACGAGGGTTCTGAAAATATAAAAATTATTCGATTTCGAGGTGTTGGCCTGAGGGGCATTTTGTTCATTTTACCTATTTTCGCTCCCTAGCTTTAAATTTAATAGTGAAATCAGTTGTTGGCAATATTATTTATGATATGTAATTGAATTGAATAGATTTGGTCCATTTGGAGTTGGATGCTCGTGGTAAAGGCGTGGTTTCTGGTTAATTTCTGTACCGGTTCGAGGTAAGTGGCTTGTCTAACCTTGTGTGGGGGACCTTTCTCCTTAGGACATGATCTTTGAATATTTGAATGTCTCGTACGTCAGGTGACGAGCGCGTACTTGAGCTAATTGTTGTAAACCCGTTTCTACTTGAAGCAATTAAATTGAGATTTCCTGTTTACGCGTTCATTTTGGACTGTAAGTTTAAAACCTTGCTAGCTTGGAGGAGCATGTTTAGCTGAATTACTTGCTTAATTGTTTAACTGTATTATCTGTACTCTGTGAAGCATGTTAGGCTAGAAATTACTACTACTTGTACTGATTTTTGCACTTATTCTGAGATTATGAGTAGTTGTTGTTGTGTGTTTAATTTGGGACTACGGGACGGCTTCCCGGGAGATCTCCCTGCACTTGATATATTCTAGGTTGAGGTGCGGGATACCAAAAGATCCCCGGCACATGTATTTCTATATCTCGGGATACGAAGAGATTCCCAGTGTATATGATGAGGATACCAAGAGATCCTCGGGATACTAAGAGATCCCCAGTGTATATGATGAGGATACCAAGAGATCCTCGGGATACCAAGAGATCCCTGGTGCATATGATGAGGATACCAAGAGATGCTCGAGATACCAAGAGATCTCCGGCTATTATTCCTTGTTGAGAGAAGTATTCTTTGTATTGTTACATTCACTTTCTATTACTGTTCTTCCTTATTTATCTGGTTTGGATTCTCGCTGTAGACTTTATTTAAACTGTTTCCGTTATCTTATTAATTATTATCCTTTATCTCAGTAGGGCCCTGACCTTCCTCGTCACTACCCAACCTAGGTTAGGCTTGGCACTTACATAGTACCGTTGTGGTGTACTCATGCCCCTTTGCGCATATTTTTCATGTGCAGATCCAGGTTCCTCCACCCAGGCGTACTACCCTTGAGGCGAGGAGTTATATGGAGACTTCGAGGTATATCTTCCACGTCTGCAGACCAGAAGCCTCTATTCTGTTCCAGCTTTAGTATCTAGTTTATTCCTTTCTCTTAGTTGTTTAGATATTCTGGAGTTAGAACAACGTACTATGTTTCTAATAGCCTGTGGTTCCCGTGAGTTTCCGGGTTTTGGGATTGAGTTGTAGACTTCCGCATTTCTTTTGGTTGTATAGGCCGAGCGGCCTTATATGCAGTCATTATTTTATATATATTCAGTTTTTAATTAATTATGCCGCAATTTATATTAAATTTTCGCATTGTTAGGCTTACCTAGTTGTAGGAACTAGGTGCCATCACGGCATGTTTATGGAGGGTGAACTGGGGTCGTGACAATTGTACTACTTGAAATATATGCAGATATGCGTCGGGATAGTTAAAGGTACCGTATGAATGTTACGGGAATAAAGTAGAGGGCCACTAGGAAGACAATCAAAATATTAGTACAGAAGCAACCCTACAAGCACAAAGGCGTGGAGGTAAGTAACTATGCTTAACTATAAACATGGAATAACATCAAAAGGGTCCATAATAAGCTCACAGCTTTACAAGAGTTAGAGGGTCCTCCCTAAGTACTACAATGAAAGACTAGCTAAGGAAGTAATGGAGAAGGCTTCAACCTAAGCTTAGTAACCCAAAGAGGGAATGGTCTTATAATAACAGTCTCTAAACAACATCGTATGCACTCAACAAGAAAGTGGCACCTTTTGTGGCTAATGAAAAGGTAATATTCAAGATCATATGGGTTGTATGGAATTCCAATATGCGTAAGAACTAAAGAAGGCTAAGTCTGCACGCTACAAGGGGGCCAAAAAACCATAAAAAGTAATAGCTTACGTTTAAAGAAAGCTGAGAAGAAACAAAATGAATTATTCGAACAATGATCCAAAATTAGTTATATTATGTACACACTTACGATTTCGGAATATTATCCATGCAACATATATACTGACATTCACACAGTCATAGAAGACTCTACTATAAGTTAGAAAAAGAATTGAGCCTGGGGCATAAACAAAGGATTGAATTGTTAGAAGATTGTATCATGGATATTCCATAGCACCCATGAAAGTCTAAAGTAATACCATGAGCCGCAGATCGGAAGATATCTTAAGCTTATATAAAGGCTGATCATCGGGAAGAGGAAAACCAAAGAATTACATTAACCAAGTAATTCAGGAGTCTGATTATTGGATCCAAAAAATTATGTAAATCGTGATTGAGAATATTACAGGATCACTCTTAATATCAGAGGTACAAGAGAGGGAGTACAATAACCATATTCTATAACAGCCCTACGATAAAGCCAGCTGGAAAAGTACAGGCCTCATAAGAAGTCAGTACGAAGCCCCCACCATATTGTGTATGCACCAGAGGTACAAGTATCATATAAGAGCTTCAAATTATGGATGTGAATTATACCCATATGGAAGGGAGGTCATGAAAGAAATAGAAGATACAGTGCAAGACTTTAAGGTAGTAAGGTAAAGGTGAACAACGTACAAAATACTCAAATGCAGAAGGTTGTGTGTAACAACCTGGCTGGTTGTTTTGAGAATTAACGCCCTGATCCCCTATTAACTACTTCCCCTGTGTCTATTTTTGTTGTTGTAAATTGTCGGGATGGTTCATCTTTAGTTTCGGAGTGTTATGGGACACTTAGTCTCTAAATAAGTGTTTAAGTTTTAGAATTTGGACCATAGTCGGAGCAGTGTGAAAACAAATCTGGAATGGAATTCGTTCGATTCTTATTTCGGGCTTAGGGGCATGTTTGGATTTTGTTTTGGAGTTCCGTAGCTTACTTAGGCCCGAAATGCCGAAAGTTGAATTTTGGAGTTTTCGGGCTAATAGTGAAATTTTGATATCGGGGTCGAAATTCGATTTTGGAAGTTGGAACTGTTTTGTAGTGTCGAATGTGAATTTTGTGCAAAATTTTGGGTCAATCGGACATGGTTTGGTTGGTTTCGGGATCAATTGTAGAATTTTGGAAAATTCAAGTTCATTAGCTTTGGATTGGAGGGTGATTCGTAGTTTTAGGGTTGTTTGATAGAATTTAAGGGTTCGACTGAGTCCATATGATGTTTTAGTATTGGTTGTCATTTTTGGTTGAGGTCCCGGGGACCTCGGGTGAGTTTCAGATGCTTAACAGAATTGAATTTGGACTTAGGAAAATTCTAATGTCCTGAACCTGCTGGTTTCGCACATGCAGATATTGGACTGCAGGTGTGCCACCACAGAAGCGGTTTTGGTAATCGCAGATGCGGTATGAGGCATGAAGACTGCTAGTCGCAGATGCGGCTCAAGGACCGCAGAAGCAGAACCGCATCTGCGAGGAATGGAGTTCGGGTGCAATGACTGGAGGTTTAATGAGTTTTCACATGTGCGGTCTCCTAGTCGCAGAACCGCAAATCCGGTAAGCGCTAGGCAGAACGAAATTTCGAGGATTTGAAGTTCATAACATCAAATTCGATTTTGCGCTCGGGAGAAGGCGATTTTGGGAGGATTTTGAAGAGGAAATCAGTGAAAAACAATTCCTAACCCTATTTCTTTTATATCTCATCAATCTATCATTGTTTTACTCATCTAATCAAAGAGTTTGAGTGAAAAATGGGAATTTGGGCGAAAAGTTCCCCAATCGATTTTTTGGGTTTTGATCGAGCTTTAGTTGTTGAAATTGAGTAATTGTTGGAGGAGTGATCTCATCAGTGAATGGGTGTTCTAAATTGTTAACTTTTACCCAATTCCGAGATGTGGTCCCTAGGAGGATTTTTGGGCGTATTTCTAATTTCTTGTTGTAGCTTTAAATTCATTAGTTAAATTAGTTGCTTGAATTTTTTTACTTTATGTAATGGATTTGATTAGATTTGGGCCACTCGGAGTTGGATACTCGTGGCAAGAGTGTGATATCAGATTGATTTTGCGCTGGTTCGAGGTAAGTGGCTTTCCTAACCTTGTGTGGGGGAACTCCCCTTAGGATTTTTGTACTGTTGTTATATGAATGCCGCGTACGTGAGGTGACGAGTGTGTACTGATAACTAGGGATTTTAACCGATCTTATGCTACTTTTTTCTTGGGTTTTGGATCAAAAATATGTAAAAGTGTTCCCGAAAACTAACATATTGTGTTTGTTTGCAAGGTTTGGTCAAAATGAAGCAACAAAGTCATAACCAACTCATAAAGGAGTTAAAACCAGCACAAGTTCAAAGCTGAGATAAAACCACTGACAACAAAGGAAAAGAGTGGCCACGGAAGGTCCACCACTGGGGCGGCCATAATTACGCTAACAGTGAAATTGAGATTCAGAGAGGCATTTTGGGGTACAACAGGTACCGCTGACCGTGGTGAAATAGTGCGGCAGCAGAATTCTTGATGTTGCCGTGGTGTAAATTCTGTTAAGGGCAAAATAAAGAATTAGAGACCTGGAAAACTGAGCTCAAAGGAAGAACGCGATCCGCGAACATTTTACGTGGCCGCGGTTGAAGACAACACTGAGGCGGTCTCTTTTATGCTTCAAGTGAAATCAAGCCCAGCCCCTATCCAAAATGGAAGAAACACGGTGCGCGCTTGCTTTTGCATGGCCGCGAAAGTTCAAGCGGTGAGGCGCTCAGTATTGTGCTGACAGTGGGACCTCCGTAAAGGTATTTTTATCCAGAAATTTCACCTGTGTATAAATAGTTCTTTTTCACATTTTTAGGTCATATTTTTTATTCAGGATCTCGTGAACCGCCGTACTTAGCTATTCTGAGTAATTTTAGAGTAGCTTTAACTATTAATCTTAGATTTTATTCTCGTATTCAACTTTTATGGCTTATATTTCATCTCCATCTTTGATTTCTACCTTGATTATGAGTAGCTAAACCCATTATCTAGGGTTGTGACCCAACCCTAGTGTGGGAATTTAATGGGTCTACAAGTTTAGGGCTTAATTGTTTATGAGTTAATGATTTTTAGCTTGAATCATGCTTTAGTTGTTGAATTAGTGGTTGCAAACACTTATTCGTGCCTATATGACTTAGACTCTTCTTAACAAAGAGAGTTACTAAGTCTAGGAAATTCAAGCTAACAAGGAACTGGGGTGCATTCAAGAGATTGATAGCCCAATAAAAGGGTTAAACCTAGATATAGTAATACCCAACTTGAGCCAATTTTGCTTTCATTGTTTGAATACCCAATTGGGCTTAAGAAAGTCAATTAGGGCAAAGTCACTCAAATTACCGAGAGGTATAGAGTGAGTAATTATGTCCAAAGGTTATATCATGATCCCAAATATAACAATCATGTCCTAACTTTTAGATCCCATTAGATACTTGCCTAAGTGTAGGTCACTTCGCTAGTGCTTTTTATCAATTGAGAAAAACCCTTCAAACAAATATTGTACTTAGATTATTTCCAGCAATTAGTAGCATTAATAGGAATAGAACAAATCCAAACATGTTTAGAAGTGCAATTAAAAGCAACACGTATATCTTGATCGGATAGAAACCCAACTCCCAACCAATATTAGCTCCATGTGGATATCGATCCCGACCTTTTGGGTAAAAGCTGCGTCGACCACTCTTGCCATTTTATAGTAGTATAGGGTTGGAGCTGATCACTTTTTGGCGTCATTGCCGGGGAGCTAAACGGTTTTGGCTATATATATGACTAGTTTTGTGTCTTATTTTTCTTTCCTTCTATTTTACTAACTTGTGTGAGTTAATTGATTCAGGTACAACATGGTAAACAATGATCCTATTAAAAATATTCCCGGGAAGGAGGTAGATGATAATGCTGAAGATGAGGTCCCTCTAATACCTCAAGCTCAAAGAAGAGGCCGCCAGGTCAATGATAACATTCCAGACCCTCCCCCAGTTCCTCCGCGAGTAGCTCCTTGGGTGCTTCCAAATGAAGGCTACGCAAGTGCAATTGTCCCACCCCGGATCCGGGAGGGCAATTTCCATATTACAAATGTTATGTTGACTTTATTGGAGCAATGAGGCTACTTCAAAGGTGCTCCCCATCAGAATGCATATAAAAATCTAAAGGGCTTTGTGGATATCTGATGGGGAAGCAAATAGACCAATGTGTCTGAGGAAACATTGAGATTGAGATTGTTCCCTTTTACACTTAGAGGGAAAGCTTTGGGCTGGCTCGAAAGGCTTCCCAAACATTTCATTAGTACGTAGGATGAGTTGGCCGACAAGTTTATAGCTAAGTTTTTCTCGCCAGAGCATATGGTAACATTGAGAGATGAGATCCTGGCCTTCAAACAGGGACCTAATGAATCACTTCATGAAATCTGGGAAAGGTATCGAATGATGGTGAAAGAATGTCTGAACAATGACATGACCAAAGCAATGATCCAACAAACATTTTACCATGGCATCAGCACCACCAATCATTGTGTAGTGAACCAGCTAGCAGGGGATAACTTTATGAACACACCTTATGCTGAGGCATGTGAGATATTGCATGAGATAGCAGATACTTCCTTGGTGTGGCAGAGTCCAGCTAATGTGCCACAAGGTGATCCCACAGTCATTCACCTGCACAAAGAGCTCCATGACCACGGCCAAGCAATAGTAGAGTTTACTACAATAATGAACTAGTTGGCTAAAGCTCAATTGCAGCAAGTTCAAGCACCAAGACAAGTGAACGCCATAGAAGGGGTACATATGTTGGTCAATAAGAGAAGACAAAGAGGTTAACAAAGTCAACAAAATCCGGATCAATATGAGTAGGGTAGTAGTGGTTTCAACCAAGATGATTGGTATGATGAACAAAGTGAAGAAGTTCAGTATGTCAACAACAACCAAGGATAACGGGGCAATGCTCCAAATCAACAACAACAGTGGAGACCCCAAGGAAATTGGGGGAATCAAAACCAACAAGGAAATTGAAATAGTGGTAACAACAACAACCAAAATGACTGGGGGAACAACAATCAGAATTGGGGCAACCAGGGCAACTGGGGAGGAAACAACAACCAAGGGGGTTGGAATAACAGTAACCAAGGGAACTGAGGGCCGGTCTTTCAAAGGCATCTGATGTATCAACAACCAAACAACCAGCCTCCATTTCTATCCCAAGGTCCTAGGGAAGGATCGAGATGATGTTTGAGCAAATGATGAAAAAAACTCCAATTCCGATGCCCAGTTGGCATCCCATAAAACTTCTATCTGAAACTTGGAGGTTCAACTTGGCCAGATTTTGTAATCCTTGAACACTCGCCCTAAGGGGGATCTACGTAGTGATATGGTAGTAAACCCGAAGGGTGGGAACAATACCGGGCATGCAATGGCGGTAATTAGAAGGAGTAGTAGAGGTGGTGAAGCAAATACCTCCAAGCAAAAGGAAGTTGTAAGTGATGAGGTTGAAGTGCAAGATGATGATGTTCCAATAGTTGATGAGCAAGTGAGTGAAGAGAATTTAAATGCTGAAATGGGAATTGATATTCATGATAATGAAGTGGTGACTCAAAATGATGTGAACCTGTCTAGGGAACACGTGATAGACATACCGAAAATGGTAGTGCCCAAGGTTAAACCCTCTTGCCAAGGCCTCCTCCACCCTACCCTTAAAGACTTGCGAAGTAGAAGAATGAAAACCAATTCAAAGAGTTTATTGAGATAATGAAAAACTTGTTGATAAATGTGCCTTTAGTGGAAGCTCTTGAACAAATGTCGCGATATACCAAGTTTATGAAAGACTTGGTCACTAAGAAAAGATCTATGGATTGTGAAACCATCAAAATGACTCATCAAGTGAGTGCAATTGTGCACTCGATGGCTCGAAAGCTTGAAGATCCCGGAGTATTCAGCATTCCATGTACCATTGGGAGTGGTGATTTTGCAAAGGCATTGTGGGATTTAGGAGCAAGTACAAATTTTTTGCCTTACTCTTTATTCAAAAATTTGGGTATTGGTCAACCGAGAACTACTTTAATGAGATTGCAAATGGCGGATAGAACAATGAAGAGGCTGCTTGGTATTATTGATGATGTTCTTGTCCGTGTTGACAAGGTTATTTTGCCTGCAAATTTTGTGATTCTCGATAGTGAAGTTGACTATGAGGTGCCTATAATATTGGGAAGGCCTTTCCTAGCAACTAGGAAGGCATTGGTTGATGTGGAATTAGGGGAGCTCACTTTCCGGGTGGGTGACAAAAAAGTTGGCTTCCACGTGTGCAAATCAATGAGGCAGCTGAATAGTATTGAGGTTTGTTCTTTTGTGGATCTGGTGACGGAGGTGATAGTTGATGACACAAGTGCCATGATCAATGTGGAGGATCCTTTGGAAGCTGTATTGTCGAACCATGATATGACTGAGGATGGAAACTTGGTGGAGTATGTCAATGCATTGCACGTAATGGGGTCTTACTCCTACGAGCCCCGTAAACTCTCCTTGGATCTTGAGAACAAAAAGACTCCACCAACAAAGCCCTCAAACGAGGAACCTCCCATATTAGAGTTGAAGCCTTTGCCTTCACACCTCAGGTATGAATTCTTGGGCCCTGGTTCAACTTTACCTGTTGTTCTTTCTTCTTGCTTAACTAACGTGCAGATAGATGCCACCTTAGAGGTGCTTCAAAGAAGGAAGAAGGCAATTGGATGGACTCTAGCTGATATTTGGGGATAAGCCCCGCCTTTTGCATGCACAAGATTATGCTTGAAGATGATGCAAAACCCTCTGTGGAACATTAAAGGAGGTTGAATGAGGCTATGCAAGAGGTTGTCAAGAAGTAAGTGATCAAATGGTTAGATGCAGGAGTTGTGACCCCATCTCAGATAGTTCTTGGACTTCACCGGTACAATGTGTGCCGAAGAAGGGTGGTATGACTGTGGTCACAAATAAGCAAAATGAACTGATCCCCACTAGGCCTGTCACCGGATGGAGGGTATGCATGGACTACTGGAAGCTGAATAAAGTGACCCGCAAGGATCATTTTCCATTACCCTTTTTGAACCAAATATTAGATAGACTTGCCGGGCGTGCCTACTTCTACTTTTTGGATGGGTACTCAGGTTGCAACCAGATTTTGATTACACCGGAGGATCAAGAGAAAACCACCTTCACATGCCCCTACAGGACCTTTTAATTTTTACGATTGCCATTCGGTTTCTGAAATGCACCAGCTACATTCTAGCGGTGTATGATGGCTATCTTTACGGACATGGTGGAGAACTTCTTGGAAGTGTTCATGGATGAGTTTAGTGTTGTGGGTGACTCTATTGAAGAATGCTTGAAGAATCTTGGCAAGGTGTTGGCCTGATGTGAAGAGACAAATCTTATGCTTAACTGGGAAAATGCCACTTTATGGTCGAGGAGGGCATTGTCCTCGGCCATAAGATCTCAAAGAACGGTATTGAGATAGACAAGGGGAAGATTAAAGTGATTTCAAAGCTTCCTCCTCCTACTTCCGTCAAGGGAGTTAGGAGCTTTCTTGGACATGCGGGGTTCTACCGAAGATTCATCAAGGACTTTTCAAAGATAGTGAACCCCTTGTGCAAATTATTGGAAAAGGATGCAACGTTTGTGTTTAGTGAGGAATGCATGAAAGCTTTTGAACTTCTCAAGTGCAAACTGACAACCACTCCCATTATTACCGCACCTAATTAAAGCTTACTTTTCGAACTTATGTGTGACGCAAGTGATGTTGTTGTAGGAGTGATTTTGGGGCAACGGGTGAACAAGATGTTTCACCTGGTGTATTATGCAAGCAAAACTATGAATGATGCCCAGGTTAATTACACGATGATGGAAAAAAAGTTGGTAGCCATAGTGTTCGCCATGGAGAAGTTTAGGCCTTATGTCATGGGTGCCAAGGTGATATTTCATACTAACCACGCAGCACTCTGCTACTTGATGACAAAGAAGGATTCTAAGGTTCGGTTGATGAGATGGGTTCTATTGTTTCAAGAGTTTAACCTTGAAATTGTTGATTGAAAAGGGTGTGAAAACCAAGTGGCGGACCACTTGTCCCGCTTGGAGGAGGAGCGGAGGCCCCATGATGGGCTCGAAATTAATGATTCATTCCCGGATGAGTAACTCCTCTCTGTATCTTTAAATAGTATGCCTTGGTTTACGGATGTTGCTAATTTTCTTGTGACCGGTATTGTCCCGTATGAGCTCTCTTCTAACCAAAGGAAAAAGCTTAGACGGGATAGCTTGGATTACTACTAGGACGAGCCTTACCTATTCAAGATTTGTAATGATGGGGTGATCTCGAGACGTGTTCCGGAAAAGAAGCAAATGAGTATTCTTGGTGCTTGCCATTCCTCGCCCTACAGTGGTCATCATGGTGGGGCGAGAACTACTTCAAAGGTGCTCAGCTATGGTTTTATTGGCCTACATTGTATAGAGATGCTAATGAGCTTGTAAAGAGATGTGATAAGTGTTAGAGAGCTGGTGGAATTTCCAAGAAGGATGAAATGTCTCTCACCACTATTCATGAGGTTGGCATATTTGATCTGTGGGACATTGACTTCATGGGACTTTTTGTGAGTTCATGTGGTAATACATAAATTCTGGTCGCTATTGATAATGTTTCCAAATGGGTTAAAGTTGTAGCTTTGCCCAACAATGAGTCACGGAGTGTAGTGGGTTTCTTGAAGAAAAATATTTTTGCAAGGTTTGACAATCCTAGTGCAATCATCAGTGATAGGGGTTCTCATTTTTGCAGCAAGGCCTTCGATACTTTACTTTCAACGTATGGTGTAAATCATAAAGTGTCAACCCTTTATCATCCCCAGGCTAGTGGTCAAGTTGAGGTTTCCAACAGGTAGATAAAGAGCATATTGTCAAAAACTGTCAATGCAAATAGGACCGACTGGTCAAAGAAACTGGATGATGCTTTGTGGGCTTACAGGACTGCTTACAAGACTCCAATTGGTATGTCTCCGTACTAGTTGGTTTTTTGGGAAAGCGTGCCATCTTCCGGTTGAGTTAGAGCATAAGGCCATGTAGGTGCTGAAGAAGTTAAATCTTGAGTGGGATGTTGCAGCAAATCTCTAGGTAGAGAAACTCAATGAACTTGATGAGTTTAGGTTCCATGCATATTCAAGCTCATCCTTGTATAAGGACAAGATGAAGTACTTACATGACAAGTATGCCCGAAGCAAGGAATTCAAGGAGGGTGATTTATTTCTTCTATTCAATTCTTGATTACGACTGTCTCCGGGAAATCTCAAGTCAAAATGGTGTGGCCCTTTTGAAGTGGTGCATGTAACTCCGTTTGGTGCTCTTGATTTGAAAAACAAAAATGGTGAAATCTTCCGAGTTAATTGGCATCGAATAAAGCACTATCTTGGCAAGTTTGATGACAGCCAGGTAGTGGCAATGATTCATCTCAAGTGATTGATGGTAACCTGCGTTGTATCGCGACGACGTTAAATCAGGCGCTTCTTGGGAGGCAACCTATGTATTTTCTTTCTTTTTGATTTTCTTCTTAGTGTAGGCTTTGTTTTGGACAAACTGGTTGTGAGATTCGTGTAGGAATCTTTGATGCAGTGCAGGACTAACACTGGAAAAATTTGGCTAAATCTATAATTAGGCCGCATAGTGCGCTCAAAATTTCATGGTCAGCAGAAGATTGTTTCCGGGGGCGTAATTTGGTATCGGACGCGGACATGAAAAGTCAAAAAATGTGAACTCTCTAAACTTTGAACCGCGACCGCGGTAACTTTTTCGCGGCCAACGGAACTATTCTACGGTCGCACCTGCTTTTCGGCTCTCAATAGTTCCATCTTCGTAACAGCCTTTCAAAAATGGTAAAGGCACGGATCGCGATGGAATTCCGCGGCCGCGCCAGATAAGATCTGTGGGTCGCAGTCTCTTTAGTATAAATAGAAGGCCAGCGATCCTTTTACCCTTTTCTCACTTTGCACTCTCAAAGAAAATTTTCACTATTCATCATCCTACTCTGAACCCTAATCTGCACAACTCTAATCAGAACTAATTTCCAACACGCATGCAACTATTGGTATGCTCAAATCATCATTGTTTTTCAATTTGTACTTTTCTTTTCTTTTTAGTTTTAACTTTTTCTTTTCCCTTTTAGTTTTAAATAGGGTTAATTAGTTGTTAATTAGATGATGCTAAATTAGTTTGAGTTAATTATTTGATGCCTAGTAGGGGTTAGGGGTGTTTATGATACCCGTTAATGACAAGAAAGAGTGAAACCTTAGGTCTAAGAAAGTCAAAATGCCCATATGATCGTAGAATTTTGCGGACAGTGGTCCAAATTTTGATGTCCGCATTCATGCTGTGTCGACTTACAATTGGGATAAATTACACGCTTAGCGGTTGAAATTCTGTTGTCAACAACCTGCTTTACACGGCCGCATTTCAATTTTAGCGGACAACGGAATCTAGGTTTAGAGACTTGTCAAACTGGGTCTGCAGCCGCATTTATTTTTCCGCAGATAGCGGTTCAACTTTCGGGGCCGTGCCCAAAAATCCGCTCTCAGCGGTACCTCAAAATCAGAGAATGGGTAGTCTGATTCCCAACATTCTACTGACACAGATCTTTTTCCTCTGACCGTGGCTACCAGCCCACGGCCGTGGAAGTTTTTCTTCTGTCAGCACACCTATGCTTGTGAAACACTGTTAGTTTTTCATCTATTTTCCTTTGATGATTCTTTTGATAACAATACTAATGATCTTTCATTGATTTTTTCTGCAGACAATGGTCCAATGTAGAGGTGCCGGTGATACACAAAAAGGGAGGGATGAATCTTCTCGAGGCAGGGGAAGAGGAGGTCAAGTAAGGACCAAGCTACCACTAGTGGTCCAGAAATCAATAGGGAAGTTGAGGAAAAAAATCAAAGCTGCAGACAGAGCCGCATCCCATTCTAAGGGTAGTGAATATGTCCCCACCCAGGAAGTTTCGGAGGGAGATTCAAAGCCAACCCATATCCCAGCAGACTTTCCAGAGAGTTTCAATTGAGAGATGAACCTACACCCCCTGCTTCTTCTGAGTCATCTGATGGCTCAAAGGAAAGTTGTGAGTCTTCAGCATCAGCTTCTCACCCTGCCTCTCCACCTTGACAGGACCTTATTGATGTAGATGCTAAGATCCCTAACGACGGGAGGGGTAGTGACACCCAGACATGAGGGTTGGAGAGAACAAGAAACCCGGGGGTATGGAAACAAAGATTTGTGAGTGCAAAAGCCTACCACAAGTTTGGGGAATGGTGGCCTCAAAGGTCACCCACACATGAGAGGGTCTTCATTCAACGGGATCTGCTACCACACAACCCTAATATCAAGAGGCAATTCAATGAGAGAGTGGGGTAGAAATTTTTCACTAGCAACCTACCTGATGACAATGAGCACTTGGCCAAGGCGTTTTACGCCAATGTCGCCCACATAAAAAAAGGGCACATTTTTTACCAAAGTTCGAAACAAGAAAATCAAGTTTGATGGCAAAATGTTGAACGATTATGTTGGGTTAAATGATGAGGATAAGTCTTTGTATTTCGAGAAGGTGGCTATGGAAGACTTAGCCTGCCCTTGGCTTGCATCAGTGATTGCTCTTTCGGGGACTACTCTAGCTTGGCTGACACTTGGGGTCCCGATTTACCGTAACACTTTGAACATTAAGGCAAAGGGGTGGGAGATTTTTGTGTGCAGCCGGTTAGACCCTACTATACATGACAGTGATATGTCGGTCTCCCGGGCTATTATTGTGGGGGCTATCATGGCGGGATTTCCAATCAACGTCGGGAATATTATGGACAGGGGTGATTACTAGAGTGGTTAACAGGGATGAAAGCTCTTATCCTTTCCAAAACTTCCTCACCATGTACCTGGAGGATCAATAAGTAGAAGGAAGAGATTTTGACACCAAAGTGAGGCCAAAAAAGCCATTTTCATGGTACAGCCTTCAGGGTCCGGACAACCCCAAGTCCAAGGGCAAAGCCACCACATCCACTGGCCAGTCTGATGAGACAGCAGTGGTGGCCACAGGTTCTGAGCCTTCCACTGCCATGCCACATCCTCCCTCCGGACCATCTACTTCTCTGCCCTTGTCAGTGCCCTCTTCATCAGCATACCCTCTGACTGTAATGAGGGATAACTAGACTTTTTCCAGAATCAACAACTGGATGCAGGTAGCTACATCTAAGCTGTCTGACATATCCAGCACAGTGGCAGCTTAGCTTCAGGTTCTTGCCTCAGTGGAGAAATCTCTCGAGGAGCTTCTGGAAAACCATAAGAAGCTTCTGGACAACCAAAAGCTTATCATGAATGCTTTGGAGGCTCAAGGAAAAGCAATTAAGGACTTGAGAAAGAAAATGAAGAAGCTGAAAAAGATTCGAGCCTCAAAGAAGTCATTGAAGCTGCTGAGAAAGAAGGTGGAAAAGATTAGATCAGCTGGCGACATCCCATTGGACCTACTATTGGAGGAGCAAGTCCCAACAGCTTAGGCAACACAGGCACCAGATCAGGAGGATGATAGAGAGCCCGTGAGGAGAGGGATTCCCCAACATGATGACTTGGAGATTGAGATTGAGGACCCCGAGGGAGGTGACTCAGGCCAGGCACAGGACCCAGAGGGAGCTAACCCCACTGATGTGCAGGATCCGAGGACCCCAAGGGAGGTGGCTCGGGCCAGCCATAGGACCTAGAGAGAGCTAACCCCACTGATGTGCAGGATCCGATACAGACCACAAAGGGAGTTTTCTGTACTCTCTATCCCCTTTTTGATCTTATTTTTGCTTTAACATTAAGGACAATGTTAGTTTTTATTTGGGGGATGGTCCTATTTTGATTTGATGACTGGAATGTAATTACGATATTTATTTTTCGTTATTGTTACTTTTCACTTTTGGTATGTATATATCTTTACCATTTATTTTTTACTTTTCGTTATTTTTTAATTCGATATGTATATAAAGTTACCTTTCCGTGTATATATTCATCTTTCTTTATGTATATTCGTCTCAATTCCCTATTTTTCCTTAATGTTAAAGCAAAAATAGCCGGTAAAAAAAACAAGTAGATATGCAAGATGAGCACATGAAAGTTCGCCCCTCGAAAAATATCTCAAAACAGTACCAGCCCCTCGGGCTCACTCTCAGGACACTCTCAGCCCCTCGGGCTCTCTCCCTCAGACCACTCTCAAAACAGTATCATATAGTAACCGCTACGGCGTGCAGCCCGATCCACATCTCGCTGCGGCGTGCAGCCCGATCCACATCTCGCTGCAGCATGCAGCCCGATCCACATCTCACTGCGGCGTGCATCCCGATCCATATCTTGCTACGGCGTGCAGCCCGATCCATATCTCGCTGCGGCGTGCAGCCCGATCCATATCTCGCTGCAGTGTACAGCCCGATCCATATCTCGCTGTGGCGTGCAGCCCGATCCATATCTCGCTGCGGCGTGCAGCCCGATCCATATGGGTACCCGTGCTCACTGTGGGTGTGCAGACTCCGGAGGGGCCCCCTTACGGCCCAAGCGCAATATCAAGCCACCTCGTGGCATATAAAATAAGGCCTAGAAGCCTTCTCACATCACATACAAGGCCTGAAAGCCTCCTCACATCACTCACGAGGCCTAAAAGCCTCCTCACATCACACTCGAGGCCTGAAAGCCTACTCACATCACACTCGAGGCCTGAAAGCCTACTCACATCACACTCGAGGCCTGAAAGCCTCCTCAGTCCAGAAAACATCATAAGCCTTTCGGTCATCAATAAAATAATAGTGCTCAGCCCAAACAACAGTGGAAATGTCATTTAAGTCTCAAAATGCAATTAAGGTGGCTGAGTTTGTAAAACAGTATAATCAACAGGACTCAAGTATATCGGCATTAAGCCCAAAATATAGCAATCAGCCCAAATCATGATAATAACAAATAAGTTCCAGTCAAATACGCGGTAAGTTCATCAATCGGGACGGACCAAGTCACAATCCTCAATGATGCTCTACCCCACGCTCGGTATCAGGCGTGCAACTCACCTCAATATAGCACTACAATGTGCAGTCCAGGGTTTAAAACCCTCGGGATATCATTTACAATCATTACTCACCTCGAACCAGCGAAATCTCTAGCTCGCGACGACTCTGCCCCTAAAATCAGCCTCCACGCGCGTCGAATCTATCCAAAAATAGAGCGAATACATCACAATATGCTAAGGGAACAAGGCCCAAGCGAAAACAATCAATAATGGGCACAAATCCCGAAATTACCAAAACCTGAGCCCCGAGCCCACTTCTCAAATCTCAAAAAATTTCACATTAATAGATTCTTTATTTTCTCATGAGTTCATACATACCAAGAACTCTCAAATCCGAGCTCAAATGACCCATCAAATCCCAATTTGACATACTAAAGACTCAAGCCCTAGTGCTTCAATTTTAGGCTTAATTTCCATATATTTCAAGGTTAATTTCACATAATAATCATGTTTTAAGATCATAGAACTCACCTTCAATCAATCCCAGTCGAGACCCTCTTCAATTTCCGTCCAAAAGCTCTCAAGGTCGATCAAAAATGGTGGAAATAGACCTTAGCTCGCGGAACAAAATAAGCTTTTAAAACCCTTCTCTGCACAGTCATTTTCGCATTTGCGGTTGCCTTCCCGCATATGCGATCACCACTTTTGCGGTATCTACTCCGCTTCTGCGGAAAACCCCCTAGGTCCTTATCCGCTTCTGCGGTCCACACGCCGTATCTGCGGCTTCGCAGATGCGGCTCCAAGCTCGCATCTGCGGAACAGCAATTTCCTCAAGAACTCGCATCTGCGACCCAATACTCGCATCTGCAGAACCGCATCTGAGGTCCCTTTTCTGTAGATGCAGAAATACCAGGTACCAAAAAACCAGAAATTTCACAACTCCAAAATCCATCCCGATGGCTATCCGAAATCACCCCGACGTTCCAGGGACCTCAACCAAAAGTGCCAACACATCCTAAAACATCATTCAAACTTGCTCCAATCGTCAAAACACCACAAACAACACCAAAATTATCAAATTACATCGAATTCAAGCCTAAGCTCTTCTAAAACTTCCGAATTACGCATTTGATCAAAAACCCAACCAAAATACCTCTGAATGACCTGAATTTTGCACACACATCCAAAATCACCTCTCCTTTGTTCTCAGTTACTCATCAAATGGCAGACTATAGCAACTCTCAGAATTCCATTCCGACCCTCAGATCAAAATCTTACCTATCAACCGAAATTCGCCCAAATACTAACTTCGCCAATTCAAGCCTAATTGTACACCAGACCTCCAAAATCAATTCCGATCATGCTGCTAAGTCACAAATCATCCCCCTAAGCTAACCGAATCATAAAAACTTTGATCTGAGCTCATATGCAAATAAGTCAACTCTCGCTCAAAACTTTCAAATTTGAAGCTTTCAAGTGAAACTGTTTCTTCCATATTCATTCCAAATCTTTCCGAAAACCAAAATCAATGATCTATATTAGTCATAATACCCAACACGGAGCAAGTCATGCTTGAGAACTGGTGATCAAAGTGCAAAAGTTCAAAATGACCGGTTGGGTCGTTACATCCCCCCCACCTTAAACACACGTTCGTCCTCGAACGTACCCAGAGTTGTCCTAGAAGCCCACCAATAGCTGAATAACCTTACCAAACATATACCCGGGGGTGATCCCACGTCACCCTATCTCGCATAGGTCCGATAACACAACATAGCTGAAATTTCACAACCCATCTAGTCCATAAACCATAAAACCACATTGCACTTTCCGAAATCATACACAAGATCAGAACCTCACATCTATACTCAGAATAAGCCCGAACTAGCTGTAATAACCCCTACCTGCAACCTCAGGTGCAATCATATGATATACTACATAACCCAAACACTAGAAACGATAACTTCTATTCTCCGCAGCTGCATGCAACACCCGAATACCGACTGAAAACCTCTTATCAACTAAGGTCTTATTCCCACACTCCTATAAACTGCTAACGATAAATGAAACATGCAATAAATCATAACTATTTTCTCAGGTCAACCATTCATGAAGTCACTTTCTTTTTGGCTAATACCCCAGCTGATTTCCGAGCCGAACCTCGACATTGTCGTGCCAACAAGCTGAAATCAAATCCGTTCGTATTCGTTAATGACCCCAACGATCACCTCGAATCCAACACATCATTGCAGGCCTAAGCCACAACTCGCATAATTCGTGCACCGATAGGAAACGATCTGAACACACTCAAATCATGAAAATGACCCCAAACGAAAGATCTGTACCTCAAGCTCATCAGTACCATCACAACACAAAGTTGAGACCCTTCTCACATCATAGAAATAGAACACATGAATCCACCTCGAAAGGTCATATCCCCACGTGGCCTCGCTACAATACGCGATCCTATCCAAACATTGCTACACATGGAACACCTCAAGTCATTATGCTCACAATCGATAGCCACGCAAAATTTGATGTCTGGAACCCAAAAAAATCATTACACCCATGGTGGAACAAATAACACATACCACGCAAACCCCGATAAAACACAATCGGTACGTCATGCACTGAGCGACGCCCAATTATTCTCCCCGCTCGACTTCTACTATGAACCCCAATATAACCACACCATATGTGCCCATAACCCAAATCACAACGTCTCACAACATAGAAAAGCAACTCACAGATCTCCTCAGATTACTAACAGGCTCAATAACGATCAAATCAACCTATCCCTCATAATGCAATTTGGAGCCAACCGAGCCGACTCAAGCAACGACACTATCCGCATTGGCCTACCAATGAACTCCTTATTAAGGAAATCCCGAAGCTATTCCCTCAATACCAGAACTGAATCAATATAAGGAGCCTCAGCGCTGACACTCATCACAAGAGCCCAATTACGAAAGACAATCCTTCCCAGCTGCCCGCTGGGTCTTCGAAATATAAAACCACCCTACCAGGATATATTCTGACACACCTCGACACTCAACCCGTGGCATTCCGGCATAGCCCATAGCGCAATAGTCCTGAACAACCCAACACAGAGACAACCAGTCTAACCACAACATCACATCCAGATCTAACATACCCCAGCATAGCCTGATTATGAGAACTTCCATCTCCACATCTGCATAGCACTTGAACCACCACACCCGATCCCAATTTCGTCGTCCGAACATATGCCATACCTTTAATACCCAATCATTCCACGATAGATACTCTAAGATTTTCCCGTGCCACTAAGCAACCTGAATATCACCAATCGACCCAACAAGAAAGTGTCGCAATACTACTGAAGTGCCATCAACTTAATCACATTGCTCTTTTTCTGAAACCCATACTCTTGTCAACTCACTTCCAAATAACAATACCTTTTCCTTAATCATCTGAGGCTACCCGCTGCCTAGGAGTTTTATGAACTTCTTTTCAGAACTGAACTGAAACCTCGCACACGCAAATCTCGATCCTCCACAATATACCGCATATACCATACCATCCAAAGATAATAGGAAAACTTTTATCTCCCTTCCGAGCCACAGACATCTACGCCCTCAACAACTCAAGAAATTCCATCGATCCCATCTATAAGAAAAATCATTACACATCCCATGTCTCTCATATTCATAGAAAATGCACATCTTCAACCATGGTAGAAATCAACAAGTAACTCTCCCAATTCTGTTTGCATAAATTAAACTGTCAGGACTGAATCATTCTAACTAGACCAAGCTAAGCAAGCCATCAAACCCATGAGTATTGCTGCAAAATACCTGTAAGCACCCCTTACCTCGAACACATTCAAAGGATTAATCATATCCTTACCATACAGATTCGGTTTCCTATCAGGATACTCCATCCATCTAAATTTCCTTCTATTTCATCCTCAACTTAATCTTTCCTCTTGCTACATCACCACAATTTCTCAACCCAGGCTCACTACACGAGACCAAAGGACAAGACCACACTGTCTAATACCCAATTGCCGCCGAATACTCTCTCAAATATTACCAAAAACACTATGCTTCTGAATACTTTAATCTGAAAAACTTCCTGCGAATCTGAATCCGTTACTTTTACTTTCTGATACTGATATATAGAACCCCATAATTAACCTAGAAGTACCACAAATCTGAACCTCTTCCCAATGAAAACACAGTTTCTAACCACACCTACAACTTAAAATACCCCATTATTTCCTGCAGAATCTTGAACACATTAGAACCATTCTCGAAAGTCATTCACTCTTATTCAAACTACAAATTACCTGACCCAACGAATAGGACTACCCGTGCCTCATTGGCATTCCGACGCTGCAAAATGAAATCCTCATCCCGATACGACCAAGCAACTTCCTGCTCTATTCACCGAGTATTCTTAACCATCAACAACTTAAGACATCATGTGATTCTCTCTCCCCATGAAGCATAATGTAGCCTTTGACAAAATTTTCCTTTACTCTAGCCATAGATAATTCACTCGCCTGCCCAAACCGAAACCAACATAGTACCTAACTGTGCAATCAACTGCTCACAGCAGACTCCCCCACTTGGCTCGAAGCCATAGATCAAGATACACTCAATATCTCATAACCCTTTTTTTTCTATTGATGCCACAATACCATAGTGAGATTAAACTCAAATCATTTATAAGTTTGTGAAACACAGATGACCCAGTATTGTAAATCTTCTGCAAATCTTGCACTCAACCCCGCAATAGTCAAGCCCACTCTCTTAAGCAAATCCAAAATTTTAAATTTCATCACGTACCCTTCCATTACACATGAGATCTTCTAGCATACACATAAGGATCACACCACTTGGGAACGCTCCGCAGGGAATAACCCACCTGCTTCGCCTCAATATAACATTTTCGTATACCTTCCACCGTCATATACATTACACAGTTACTTAGTCTTCCTGAGTCTGGACTCATACCGCAACATGAAATTTAATTCACTCCCCTCTAGGAGACACAAAAAGATTCTTCACGCGCCCATAACTCTGAGCTACACATCCAATCACGATGGAATCATACACTTAATAGTTCATTTATCATACAGCAGACCTTCCTCGTTACTTCCAAGTCATATAAATTTTTCGCAGTACTAACATACTCATCACGTAGTTACCCAGCCATCATTCCCACTAATAGGGGCAATACCGAACATATAAGATCAAAACACTCGCTCACAGAATCAGCACATCGGTGCTCAAGCCATAGGCAAAGATCCGGCCTCAAGTCCTCTAGACTGGACCAACATCAAACTCACAAAGATCACATCTCGTCCCTTGATCAAGGAATCACAAGCCATCAAGGCACATCGGATACTGAGCGCTCATAAAATTTCGATCACCTTTCCAATAACTATCAGCAGGAAACCACTACTTAAAGTCATAAAATCTATCTCCCTTCTAAAATTAAAATACAACACATATAAGCAACATTTCATATAATTTTAAGATAAAAATTTTAACATTTCAGAAATACGTACCTTCAATATACTACTTGAAAATTCCATTTCTACAAAATCATGAAAACAAAGCATATTACAAATTAGATTAGTAAACACGATCAGAATCCAATATATATAATAGAACCAAAGTATAAACAAACTCATCCAGTATAAAGTACTGGAAAACAAAGCTTACAAATGGCAGTCCTAGTATAATATACTAGATCAAATTAATTAGAAATAATGAAACTCCAAAAACAAATATTGGGGAATAAAGAAGAAACATAATCAAAGAGCATAATAATAAAATAAAATAAAAAGATAAAAAATCATTCAAAAAAAGTAATCACAAATAAAATAAAACTCTAGCATAAACAGTCTCATCCAGTATAGCATACTGGACAACAACAAGTTTAGGGATGGAAGACTTCTCGTAATATATATTGGAATCAAGCAAAACTCAAGTAATTAGAAACAATGAAACTCCAGAAATAAATACTGGTATAAAGAAGAAACATAATCAAAGAGCATAAAAAAAATTAATAAAATAAAAACACACAACTAATCATTCAAAAAAGTAGTCACAAATAAAACAAAACTCTAGTCTAAATAGCCTCATCCGGTATAACATACTGGACAACAAGCTTATCAGACAGCAGACTTCCCCTAAAATATACTGAAATCAAACAAAACTCAAGTATTACATACTGAATCAAATTAATTAGAAACAATGAAACTCAAAAAGCAAATACTGCAGTATAAATAAGAAACATAATCAAAGAGCATATTAAAAAAAACAAAAAAAAAAAAGACAGATAATCATTCAAAAAAATTAACCACAAACAAAACAGAACTCTAGTCTGAACAGAACTCATCCAGTGTAACATACTGACAACAAGCTTACAGACAACAGACTTCCCGTAAAATATACTTGAATCAAGTTTTAACAAGAACTAGAGAAATCTATAATGCAGTTGAAGCGAAAAAATACTTGAAAATTAGCCCTAATATACTAAGACTAAAAAAAATATTTGAAACAACTTATCAAAACAAATTACACAACTATTACAACATTAGAACATAAAACTAATAACAGAGTGGCAAAATTATCAGAAATAAGACGAACTACTGAACAGAGAAAAAATCATAAAAGTTAAAATACCACAAATATTTAAACGCTAACAGTACGAAAATCAAACTTCAAACTAACGAAACAAAAATAGCAACGAAAATTCAAACACGTTATAGTGGAAACAACACTCACGTAGATAAATTTGATAAAAATTGAAACTAACCCGGACTAAATTCGAAGAAAGTGCTCTAACGAAAACAAAATCTGTACACTGCTACAAAAAGAAAGATAAGAGCGATAAAAAATAAAAAGTGACTAATCAGAATGTTAAAAAGTTCAACAGCAATTATATCATTTATTAATATATTTTAAATAAAAATGACTAGAAATCGATTACATTAGCAATGGTACCAGTTATTCAGTGGAACGAAGCAAGAAATATGAGCACACTAATACAGTATATGTAGGAATTAGATAAATAACGGCTTATGATATAAAGATAACAATTAGTACTTTTTTTTTCCGCTACAGATAACAGTGTAAGTAACAAACAAAACCATAATTATTAAACCCAGCTGCCCATTAAAGCCCAATGGGTCCAGTCCATCCATACGTCACACACTGAAAAAATTAAAGAAACGCAAAAATGGTCATTGCAGCAAAGTAACCGAACCGTCATTCACGGAAACAGAATGCCCGTTCTCAGCGGCGCCGGCGCCGCCTTCAAACACCTTCGCGATCCTCTCCAGAGGAATAATCGGAAAATAATACGCAGCCGCATAGCCTCTCTCTGACGCATACGCCAGAGCTTGATTGTATTTCTCGCTCCAATAAGCAGCCGTAGGCACCAAAATCTGAGCCACTTGAGGGAATAGCGGAAGCCTGTTCAAAGACCGCCAAGCCGAAACAGCATTTTTCTCGGCTAATGGCTCGTACTTTTCGTATAGCTCCTTGGCTGTAGGTTCGTATTTTTTGTAAAGCGCTTTGGCTGCCCTGTTCGCCGTGTCAACCAAGCCATCACGCTGTATCTCGCCGGCGAGATCTCGAGCTAATTCAGGAGCCTTCTGAGCCAGCAACAGAGCTTGGCATGACGTCTGCTTCAGTAGATAAGGTACATGGTGATCTACTTCGTTCATCAAATCTTCAACCTGAATATTTCGTCACTCGCTAATCAGATGACAATCCGTTTAAAATGTTTGATACTTTTAGGCGGAATTTGTTATTGGATTCACAGATTTGAGCTTGCAAGTTGATATTTCATATAAATTGAAAGCAAAGTTTGAAATCATAACTTAAAAGACAAAATTCAAGTGGAAGTTGTGATTTGAAGCTGTATTTCAACTATTTGAACTCCCACTCTCCCAAATATTTCAATCTTTACAACATTTTTTTAACTTCAACTTCGAATACAAGTCCGAATATGAGAATTGCCCAGATTCAAACAATGTTTACTTAATATTTTGATTAAAAAAATAAAACACTCTTGGAATTTGTGGTCCTAAACAACTTCAAATGGGGATCAGAGTATTTGTGTGGTTATAAAAGCTTCTCATTAAGGGTAGAGTTGTAAGTTTAAGCTAAATTGTTACCAAATTTAGAAGTGTTCATTCTTTTTTGAATAAACCAAAAAGGAAATAGGTTCAGATAAACTGGAATTTAGTATTTAACCTCAAGTTCTAAATATATTTGTCTAAAATTTAATTTGAAAAACGTATCAATTTAGTCCAATTTAATTTAGAAAAATTTCACTTTATAACGAAAAAGTGTCAAATGAATTGAAATAGAAAAAGAAAACTTTGTACACGCTGCCCATACGCACCCTACTCAATTTGCCCGTTCTCACCCATACTTTTTACACGCTGCACATACTTTGACATTATAATGAAAAAGTATGGTGAGAACACTACGAGCAAAATTTATTTATTAATTGGTCATAAAGAAATTTTAAGAATGTAAAAACCTTGAAGTCGACGAACTTGAGGAGATCGAAAGGCAGGTCGTGGAATTTTTCGTAAACCGGTCCGATGACGGTTTTAACAGTGGCTTCTACAGCTTCAACACCAGGTTTCAGTGGCCCGGAGTTTCCTTTGGCGTATTCGTACAAAGTGGAGAAGCAAACTATCACATAGATCGCTGTAACCTGAACGAAATCCAAATATTTGAGTTTCCTCTCATCCTCTGCTACCTTCAATTATAGACAATTAGATACAAAGTTAAACTTCTGAATTTCAGCACATGGTACATCTACATTTAAGAATGAAAGTACCGGGAATAAGGAAAAATTAGGCTGTTAGAGAACCTTAGGTGTGTTAAGAAAGGGGAATTTGGGCCAAATTCAATTTCAAAAGCTTACTCATGAGATTGAAAATTGTCAGGTCCGTATAAGAAGGCAATAATGCATTTCTTCAATTACTAATATGAGATAATTTAACACCTCTGGCACGTTTAGATCTGAACGTATAAGGTGTGAACAACATAACATGAGGCTTTGAGATTTCAGATAAGTTTGACTCTAACATCAAAAATGAACATTGGCCAGATTTAACTGTAAAATTTCAAAAGTTATCACATGAGGCAAAAATTGCCGAAAACTACATATGGAGATAACAAATTGACCACTAAAACAAAAGTTACTTATTATAGGTCAAGAATAGTGGTACTTGTGTGCAAGTAATTCCTAAGTAAATACGAATTGGAGAAAATACGAAAAAAGGCATGGTGTACTTACTGCATCAGTATGTGGCTTGGCAGCTGCCTCGGCCATGGTGCAGAAAATGGGATGGAGTGATGGAGAAAACTCGCCCCTATTTTTGGAGTTGCACAAGACAAGGAAGCTTCGAAAAGAGAGGTTGTTACCAAGTCCCATTTTATAGCCGGCAGGCCCGGCATATGATCGTGTGCGGAAAACTCGATGAATAATTACCGTATGAAACATCCTATGTTTGAGGAAGGTTACCCTTCAGTAAGTACGTTTGTTCTCACGTGATTGGCTAGCTGTTCCCACATCTTGACAGTGTCGCGTACATTCCCCTTGATTACTTAAAAAGTTTGTTTAGCAATTTATCTATTTTAAGTTTAACAGGATCTGATTCGGTGTACTACTAACTTTTACCTAGATTCAGTTTAGCTTGTCTAGATTTAAAATTGGTTCGTTACTTATTCTTTTACTTAATTCATTTATTAGTATGATTTCACGAGTTGAAATGGATTTGCAACTGAATGTTTTAGCATGTAGTAGCCTTTATAGAGCGAGAAGCTCTGACTTCTCTCTAAAACTACCTTTTCATATTCATTTTTTGATATTGTCCAAATGCAACCCCCAACCCCCAATCTAGACTCGATCCATATTCCCTCTAAACCATCAGACGATTTGTATTCCCCAGAAACTCAAAAGGCTCAAACGTTTGTGGGAAAAGCAAATATGGTAACATATACCCTCCAACTCCTACTTTATTCAAAGAAAAACTCCTCTAGAAGAAAGACCATATAGATATTGTTTGGTGGAAAATTAATGAATACTTTCCAAGCAAATCAATCGAAATAATTCAAGGGGTAAATCATAGTCAATTATAATTAATCACTGAATTAGAAGACAAACTTGAGACATAGAAGTAATCAATTATGGAACAACATAAACGGGATTTTATTCATCAAAGTAATTCGACATGCCTCTCCTTGAAGAGGTTCAGGATCTTACATTGATCTTGTTTATTACTGCACTTGTGGAGTATAACTTTCTATCTCTGATGTATTCAGAATTCTCCCTCAAAGTAGCTCGACTTGCCTCTCCTTAAAGAGGTTCAGGATCTTATATTGATCTTGTTTATTACTCCACTTTTGGAGTATAGCTTTCTATCTCTGATGTATTCATAATTCTCCCTCAAAGTAGCTCGACTTGTCTCTCCTTAAAGAGGTTCAGGATCTTATATTGATCTTGTTTATTACTCCACTTGTGGAGTATAACTTTCTATCTCTGATGTATTCAGAATTCTGTCGAAGAAGAAGCCCCTTTAAGAGGTTCTCTTTCTTAGTATTTATAGCCTCAAGCTCTTCTTGCTGGTCACGAATGGGCCCATTGTTTGGTTATGGAGATGTCCCCTCATTTGTTTTAGGGACAGCTGTCATAAGTCGGAGGTCAGCGGTGGTCGTGACGGGGTTGATCCCCTAGTTACCGAATGATCGAATATTTACCAATACAGTTAGTCCCTCCGCTCATCGAGATCGCGCCTGTGTCGACTTCGGCGGGCGGATAGAGCGGCGTAATCGGGGAGGGTCCTTTAACATGAGGTTTCGGAATCGAATTGTTGATTGGCGAATGGAGTGTCATTTCGCATGGTCGTTCATAATAGCGCACGTTTTCATGAAACTGAATCTCTTCGTGCACGGTTATGCATTAATGGAGATCGTTGGGTTCCGTGCAGGCAAAATCGGTTATTTATAAGTAGAGAGATGTGTCATTTTGTTCTTTACACATTCATTGCTCTTCTGAGAGGATTCTCGAGAAGCTTTTTCTTCTGTCAAATCGCATTTTTTCTATTCTTTCGACCATTATCATCATTGATTTCTCCATTTTCCTCGTCAAAGTTCTTTCTTTCGCTCGTGAATCGATCATGGCAGGCACTTCTTCTTGCAGCAATCGTCCGGCTAATTCTTCGGCGGTCGAAAATCTCGCTCCGGCAAATAAAGGGTTAGAGTCGGTGGAAGAGGAAAAAATTCCTTCGGTCGACGAAATTCTACCTCGATCAAGAGATCAACTGATGGATTTCAGTGCACCGGGTGGCGTGGAACAGGGGGACGTTTCTTCTCTAATGGGGGAAGTGGGAATAGCCCAAATGCGGGAGTGATGGCGTGTCCCACGTTATGCCGAGATTGCTCTGGCAAAGACCGGGGACAGGGTGCAACTTGATCGTCGCGGGTATTGCTCGTTCTATGCTTATATCTTTTAGGTGGGGTGCATACTCCCGCTTTCGATGCTGATAGTGGATTTCTGACGCTATTATGAGGTATGCCCCTCTCAGCTTTCTCCTTATCTCTACAAACTGCTCCTCATGTTCATCAAGTATGCGGAGCTAGCAGATAAGGAGGTCACTTTAAGGCATGTGCTCAGTTCCTTCGCTCCCCAAAAAATCTGCGGCACCATGATCCATGCACGCCCACGAGGGTCAAAGAGTTTGATGGTTGGGCTGTACGACGAGGATATCCGTCACCCCTTTAAGAATTTCTTCTATATTCGGACTGAGCATCTGGTGGCGGACCCAAGTGGATTCCCGAAAGTTTTGAATTTTGCACGTGAGACCTCGTTCCTGACTGGGCATCCGCCCTATTTCGACTTTCCTTATGCTTTTTACTTATGATTATTGATTTACCTTCATTTTCGTAGCTGAAAAGTTGCCGCCGCCTCCCTTGGAAGGGATCCGAGATTGGGTTGAGGCAGTGTTTCCTCGTACTGCAGGCATTCGTACCTGGGCGGCTTTCTGGGAGAGGCATGGTCGCAGGCCCGTGACAGGTGAGGCTCCGCCTCTTTTTTTTTTTCTATCTCGTTCTGTTCTGACTGCGCCTATTGATTCGTGTGTCCATTATATCCAGAGAGACCACGCCGTGTCAAAGCTCTACAATTGGCATTCCGTCGGTCGGATGCACTCGCTAGACTAGCTACTGCGTCTATGCCTCGTCGAGTACCGAGGGCGGCGTCAGTTGAATCGTCAGCGACCGCATCCCCGCCTCGAGCTATGCCACAAGATGAGAGGTCGTCAGGGTTTGTTCGTTCTCGGACGGTCTCACCTTCAAATGAGGAGGAAGATAGGCCTTCGCAGAAGCGACGAGTGGCATTTATGGCGGCTCCTCCATCGGTGATCAACTTGGATTCTCCCCCGACGGATTCGTAGGGCGGTGCGGCTGCGACGCTCGCTGGCGGGGAAAATGAGTTAGTTGGAGTTGGACCTATTGGTTCTGACCACGAGAATGTAGCTGCCTTGACGATGCCGTCCGAAGTTCCTGTTGTCGAGGCGGAGGGTCGATCCTCACGGGCCGTCGTTGGGACTTCTGCTGTGCCATTGTCAACTATTGCAAGTTGCTCTACATCAACGGCGACAGAGAGAGAGAAGGACGTGGTGAACGATGAGTATGAGTCTGAATCTGATTTGGACCCCGATGATTTTCGTATGTTTGAGGAGGGTATCACCAATACTACGGTGCAGGTGGGGGGCCGGCCCGTTTTATTGAGGTTCCCTCTGATTTGAATTTATTAACTGAAGGGAATAGCTTGTGTCGCAGTTCGAGTTGTTATGTTCGGAGGTCGAGAATGCTTCTTTTAGGAGTGTTTCGGATATTGAAGTGATGGATGAAGTGGCCGTGATGGGCCTTAGGGTACGTAATACGTCCCTAGCTCCTTCTTCCCCTTCCGTTTTAGCCTTTGCCTTAGCTTTGCCTTTCTTTTGTTTTCCAGACTTACTTGTTGGAGGTGGAGAACATCCGCAGAGCCAAGGTTCGCTCGGGATCTTTCTATAGATGCTGGGGAAATATTGCCGTTACCGTGATCGGTGCCGAGGGCTACGCGATCGTTTACGAAATGAGCCCGGTTATCGAGCTTTGGGCTAGGAGTTGGCGAAGCGGGACCAATATCTGTTGCAGGCTCTTGATGGTAAACGTGCTCTTGAAGCGCAGATCCTTCGGAAGGACGAGGAGCTTGAGGTGGGAAAAGGAATTGCAGCTGAGTGTGCGCACCTGCATGGCAGGTTGAGGGAGATGGAGTTGGAGGCTGAGCAGAATCGGGTCAAGGCAGCGGAGGCGGTTGCGGAAATGAGCGGGAAACTGGCGGAGCTGGTGGGCGAGGTTGCGGCCTTAAAGTTTCGGGAAAGGGTTACTCGTCGAGAGCAGTGGCATTGGAGGAGTCGATTCATGTGCATGAGTCCCGGCTTGAGTCAGAGAGGGAGACGGCGACCCTTAAGGAGGCGGGACTCGAGGAGCAGATTGGCGTTCTTGAAAAGGAGGCTCAGGCCATGTTGGACCGGATTACGATTCTGGAGGAGGAGAATCGGTGACTGCAGAACCAGGCTAGTACGTCTCATACTTCCCTTTCCCACCAGGTTCATGAACTTTGGGTCTACGCCGAGGCTCAACGCGATGTTTCCAAGAACTTATTAGAGGCGGATATTGTGACCGAGGGCGTTTTCGAGGTGGCACAGCAGAAGGCTCGTGATGCTCGTGCCGGCTGTGGTTATGATGTGGCGACACTAGAGGCTGACGACGGCGCGAATGGCGGTGATAGCGCCGAGTAAGGAAGCGATTGTTATTGTTGTTTGTTGTTTTTCTTTATATTCCGTTCGTGGATTGGCGTTCGGTCGTTTCTTGTGGTTTTCTATATTTTTCTCTTGTCTCGACCGGCTGGGACCGGGTGTAAGCGGGGAGTACCCGCATTCTTTACTCTCATAACAATTGTACTCTTTCTTTCATCGTTTGTCTTGTTTTCACTCTATTTTCCGTTTCTCTCCTTTTCTTTTACGGATATGTATGGAAAGGCGATTAGCCCTTGAATTCGACCGAGGTCGTTATGTCCATTTTGGATTGATGACGATGGCCTCTTGGCCTGACTTGACCGGGGGAAGGCGGTCACCTTGTAATGACGGCGATTAATTTTTCTCCATGCCAGCCCTGGTGCGGCTGAGGTCAAACTTGATGAAATTGAAGGTGAGGGCACTTAGCCTGAACCCCAGTTTGACCAAGGTTGGAACTGATATACTTTGGTGACGAAGGCACTTGGCCTGAGTCCCGGTTCGATTGAGGTCAAACCTGCTAGATTTTGATGGTGAAGGTACTTGGCCTGAGTCCTGATTCGACTGAGGTCGAACCTGCTATATTTCGATGGCGAAGGCACGTGGCCTGAGTCCCGATTCGACTGAGGTCGAACCTGTTGTATTTTGATGCCAAAGGCACGTGGCCTGAGTCCCGGTTCGACTGAGGTCGAACCTGCGCTATTTCGATGGCAAAGGCGCATGGCCTGAGTCTCGGTTCGACTAAGGTCGAACCTGTTGTATTTTGATGGCGAAGGCACGTGGCCTGAGTCCCGGTTCGACTGCGGTCGAACCTACTATATTTCGATGGCAAAGGCACTTGGCTTGAGTCCCGGTTCGACTAAGGTCGAACCTGTTGTATTTTGATGGTGAAGGCACGTGGCTTGAGTCCCGGTTCGACTGAGGTTGAACCTGCTGTATTTTGATGGAGAAGGCTCGGTCGAACCTGCTATATTTCGATGGCGAAGGTGCGTGGCCTGAGTCCCGGTTCGACTGAGGTCGAACCTGTTGTATTTTGATAGCGAAGACCCATGGCCTAAGTCCTGGTTCGACTGAGGTCCAACGTACTATATTTCGATGGCGAAGGCACTTAGCCTGAGTCTCGGTTCAACTGAGGTTGAACCTGTTGCATTTTGATGGCGAAGGCATGTGGCCTGAGTCCCGGTTCGACTGTGGTTGAACCTGCAGTATTTTGATGGCGAAGGCACGTGGCCTGAGTCCTGGTTTGACTGAGGTTGAACCTGCTATATTTCGATAGCGAAGGTGCGTGGCTTGAGTCCCGGTTTGACTGAGGTCGAACATGTTGTATTTTGATGGCGAAGGCACGTGGCCTGAGTCCCGGTTCAACTGAGGTCGAACCTGTGTATTTTGATGGCGAAGGCACGTGGCCTGAGTCCCGGTTCGACTGATGTCGAACCTGCTATATTTCGATGGCGAAGGCACTTGGCCTGAGTCCCAGTGCAACTGAGGTCGAACCTGTTGCATTTTGATGGCGAAGGCACGTGGTCTGAGCCGCGGTTCGACTGAGGTCGAACCTGCTGTATTTTGATGGCTAAGGCATGTGTCCTGAGTCCTGCTTCGACTGAGGCCGAACCAACTATATTTCAATGGCGAAGGCGCGTGGCCCGAGTCCTGGTTCGAATGAGGTCGAACCTGTTGTATTTTGATGGCGAAGGCACGTGGCCTGAATCCCAGTTCGACTGAGGTTGAACCTGTTGTATTTTGATGGCGAAGGCACGTGGCCTGAGTCCCGGTTCGACAGAGGTCAAACCAACTATATTTAGATGGCGAAGGCGCGTGGCCTGAGTCCCGGTTCGACTGAGGTCGAACCTGTTGTATTTTGATGGCGAAGGCACGTGGCCTGAGTCCCGGTACGACAGAGGTCAAACCAACTATATTTAGATGGCGAAGGCGCGTGGCCTGAGTCCCGGTTCGACTGAGGTCGAACCTGTTGTATTTTGATGGCGAAGGCACGTGGCCTGAGTCCCGGTACGACAGAGGTCAAACCAACTATATTTAGATGGCGAAGGCGCGTGGCCTGAGTCCCGGTTCGACTGAGGTCGAACCTGTTGTATTTTGATGGCGAAGGCACGTGGCCTGAGTCCCGGTACGACAGAGGTCAAACCAACTATATTTAGATGGCGAAGGCGCGTGGCCTGAGTCCCGGTTCGACTGAGGTCGAACCTGTTGTATTTTGATGGCGAAGGCACGTGGCCTGAGTCCCGGTTCGACCGAGGTCGAACCTGTTGTATTTTGATGGCGAAGGCACGTGGCCTGAGTCTCGGTTGGACTAAGGTCGAACCTGCTATATTTCGATGGCGAAGGCACTTGGCCTGAGTTCCGGTTCGACTGAGGTCGAACCTGTTGCATTTTGATAGCGAAGGCATGTGGCCTGAGTCCCGGTTCAATTGAAGTCGAACCTGTTGTATTTTGTTGGCGAGGTATGTAGCCTGAGTTCCGGTTCGACTGAGGTCGAACCTGCTATATTTCGATGGGGAAGGCACTTGGCCTGAGTCCCGGTTCGACTGAGGTCGATCCTGTTGCATTTTGATGGCGAAGGCACATGGCCTGAGTCTCGGTTCGACTAAGGTCAAACCTGTTGTATTTTGATGGCGAAGGCACGTGGCCTGAGTCTCGATTCGATTGAGGTCAAACCTCCTATTATTTTGATGGCGAAGGCACTTGGCCTGAGTCCAGGTTCGACTGAGGTTGAACCTGTTGTATTTTGATGGCGAAGGCACGTGGCCTGAGTCCCGGTTCGACTGAGGTCAAACCTGTTGTATTTTGATGGCGAAGGCATGTGGCCTGAGTCCCGGTTTTACTGTGGTCGAACCTGTTGTATTTTGGTGGCGAAGGCACGTGGCCTGAGTCCCGGTTCGACTTAGGTCGAACCTGTTGTATTTTTATGGCGAAGGCACGTGGCCTGAGTTCGGTTTCTGGCTTGAGGCAGCCCTTTGCCGGCTTCCGTCCGGACACCGCATTAGGGATGAAGGAAATGCCTCATACTTTCGTTCTGAGGAAGAGGGGGGAACTTCTTCTTCTTGTCCCGTCGTTTTCGGATCTCAGTTTCCCTTCATGCATTCGAGTATTATGCGGTCGATATGCTTCCTTTGGTTCGTTTGAGTTGGATCGCTCCTTTGGCTTCGACTCCAGGGAGAAACTATACGATTTCGCTAGGAAATCCCCACAGACGGCGCCAAATTGTTTGGTGAAAAATTAATAAATACTTTCCAAGCAAATCAATCGAAATAATTCAAGGGGTAAATCATAGTCAATCATAATTAATCACTGAATTAGAAGACAAACTTGAGACATAGAAGTAATCAATTATGGAACGACATAAACGGGATTTTATTCATCAAAGTAATTTGACCTGCCTCTCCTTGAAGAGGTTCAGGATCTTACATTGATCTTGTTTATTACTCCACTTGTGAAGTATAACTTTCTATCTCTGATGTATTCAGGATTCTCCTTCAAAGTAGCTCGACTTGCCTCTCCTTAAAGAGGTTCAGGATCTTATATTGATTTTGTTTGTTACTGCACTTGTGGAGTATAGCTTTCTATCTCTGATGTATTCAGAATTCTCCCTCAATGTAGCTCGACTTGACTCTCCTTAAAGAGGTTCAGGATCTTATATTGATCTTGTTTATTACTCCACTTGTGGAGTATAACTTTCTATCTCTGATGTATTCAAAATTGTGTCGAAGAAGAGGTCCCTTTAAGAGGTTCTCTTTCTTAGTATTTATAGCCTCAAGCTCTTCTTGCTGGTCACGAATGGGCTCATTGTTTGGTTATGGAGATGTCCCCTCATTTGTTTTAGGGACAGCTGTCATAAGTCGGAGGTCAGCGGTGTTGACTATTTACTACAGATTGGTCATGATGGGGTTGATCCCCTGGTTACTGAATGATCGAATATTTACCAATATAGATATAAACACGGATCTCTCATAGCTCCTATCTCCTTACCCTACAGATCAAGACCAGGAGATGGCTAATCTAACCCAGAAGATGGACAATAAACGAATCCAATTATGGTCCATATCTCCCAAGAAGACAAACTGAGAATGTATGAACCCTGGAGATTTTCTCTAATCATAAAACTCCAAGGCAAGAAAATACTTCACCATATCCTTAAACGCAAGGTACAAGACCTTTGGAATTTACAGGAAAACTTCCCATTAATAGATTTAAGGAACGATTATTTTGTGGTTAAGTTACAAAATGAAAGCAGTATGATTTCGATCCTTCGTAATGGACCGTATTTTATATTTGGTCATTTCCTTTCTATCGAAAGATGGCAACCAAACTTCGTTGCAACGGAAGCTACCCAAGCTTATTCAGCGATGTGGGTGAGATTACCTCAATTCCCCACGGAATTCTACGATGGACAGCTTCTACAAAAAATAGGTAATGCCTTAGGAAGACTTCTTAAGGTGGATGCTTGCACCTCATCCTCCTTGAGAGGGAGATATGCCAGGCTCTGCATAGAAATTTGGGAGCCCCAGTTTTAAAACCATCTTCATTGGTACCCATAAACAGCCTGTTCTCTATGAGGCAGACAATTTCTTATGTAAAAACTGTGGTAAATTAGGTCATCTAGCAAAGAACTGCCCCACAATAATAGACACCAAAAAAGACTTCATTTCACAACCACAGAACCATAATCTAGTGATAAAACCCCAGACACACTAGATGGTTGGCATACAGTCACCTTTTTAAGAAGCAAAAAGAGGCAGGATCAAAGGAAGAGCAAAACTACTATTGGTACAAACCAGGATCTTAACATTGAGGTAAATCTGTTCGATGAGGCTACAGGTAAGTTTTTAAATACTCAGAAACAAAAGTATATTGCTAAAAATCCAGTACTTTAACTTTGCAAGCTATAAAACAACTTATACAAATGACTCTCACACTTCTCAAACCAATAAACTTAAGAAACCTTTGTCTGTTACAAATAGTTTTTCTATTCTTGAATCAGAAAACCATCAAATGGTTTGGGACACTACTACTGACCAAATCAACCTTCACCCTATGAACCCGGTTTGCATGAACACAAAACACCCTACTAACCAAATACATGCATCTCCTAACTCACAAAAAGACAAAAATGACTCCTCTATCTCTCTTATCTCTTATAACAATTATAACCCATTAGACACTAAAGCACGTCTAATTAACACTAGTAATAACGAGTCTATTACCTCTACTCACCAAATCAATAATAAGAATAGTCTAGACATTAAGCATGCTCACTCCCTAATGGCTGACACCCCCATTACCATCGCCCATTTGTCCAACGCTTGGGAACACGTGCCCAAACAAATCCATGCAAAATCCTGTGTTAAACCTAACACGCTAAACGACTCAAATTGTATGCAAAATGATTCAATAATTACCACTCCCACACCGGACTCCTTAAATCTCCCATATCACCCTCACCACAAAGCCAAGCCTCGCCATCAACCCAAGGAGAAAGTACAGACTCATTCAAATCCTAAGAAATATCATCCACCAACTATGGACGACCTCCCTCCCCTTCCTCCACAGTTGCAGAACATTCCTCTCTACTTTTCACAACCTCCACTTCCCCAGGATCACCACCCAACATCTTGGTTGGAGCTGGGACTAATGGGGAGGGGAGAGTCGCTACAACTCAACTTAAATGGTCAGGAGAGCATCATTTTAATCTAGAATCCCCAACTTCTTGCTCAACTAGTAGCGGAGGGGCTACATCTAGCAATGAACAATTACATGAATCAAATCTTGGACAAAAACATCATGCAACCACTTGCCCCAGGAATGAACAACAACCTCATCCAAAACATGCGCGCCCAGTGGAACCTCCCACTCACATTCAATCAGAACCCATATCTCCCCTAGAATATAGGTCTAGACCTTCCTTTCTTTGCCTCCCCCCCCTCCCCAAAGAGCTAACTGCCTTGAACCCGCTCCTAATGGTTTGGGAACCCATGGCTCCCATTCCACAACCCCAAGTGCCAATGAATATGGGGAACATGGAGCAGGAGCATCCACAACCTCCCATTCCACAATATCCCATTCCCCAAGAGGTAGGAAATTAGACGGGGGAAGAAATAGTCGAGCCAGTAGACCTAATAGGAGAATCGATGGTGGAGTCATCAAACCTAGACGAAGTCAAGGTCTTTCTCTTCGAGGAGATGCGGGAGAAGAGGCATATTCTAGCTTGCCCAAATTCACTCTTCAAAGGCACAATGGACATCCGTCCACCACAAGATCCCACTGTGGGAAAGAATGCAATGATCCTTGTGCCAAGTCTGAGGAAGAATCCAATATTCCCAACAGGGAATCTAGTGAATGGTCACCAACAACCTCAATCTCTCCAAATGAATCGTGCTAAGACAATAATTATATGGAACATTAGGGGAGGAAATAACGATGAGTTCAAAATAAATTTTCATGAAATGGTTAATACCCACCACCCTTGCATGGTTACTCTCCTTGAAACTAGAATGTCATCCCATAGCAGCCTCATGCATGATTTCGTCTTCTCTGACATGATCGAGGTGCCCTCTGAGGGTCAATCGGGAGGTCTAGCAGTGCTGTGGGACACAACCGTGGTGAATGTGCACAACTTTGTTAGAAGGAACAATGAAATCCATGCCCTAATTGAGGTACTCCCTATTCGTCACACTTGGCTTTTTTCTTCAATTTACGCTAGTACTAATCTAAATAAAAGAAATTTAATGTGGGATAATATTTATTACATTTTTTATCATTATGAAGGACCCTGTCCTTGGGGGGGGAGGACTTCAACGATATATTAAATGCAAATGAAAAATTATG